>PVHY01004282.1:60347-96160 GCA_004024945.1 Uropsilus gracilis
AAAAAAACAAAAAAACAAAACAAAAAAAAAACCTTAAAAAGTGATTTTTATTTCTACCCTAATCATGTACACTACAATTTCTTTCTCTTTCTTTCTCTAACAGTTGATCCAATGTTAATCCTACTTAAAACTGAAAGATAATAATTTAGTGAAAGCATAATTAATCTTCTTTACACTCCTTTAGAGACTAGTTTAGTTCTTGTGATACAGGATAAAGTATATGACCACAGGCTTTAGGAGCGGACAGACCCAGACTGAGGATACACTTCTCAGGGTTGTGGCCATGATGAAATGAGGGAATATATGAGCTTCCCCTTTATTTGTCACAGGTCCAGCAAGTACTTAGTGAATGATAAGTAGTAACATTTTTATTGATGAGCTCTAGACTCTTGATCAGTCCATGATTGTTTGCTGAAAGTAATAGTCTCTCAGTCTGTCTACTTTTATATCTCTTGTTGGTTTGAACCATCCAAGGGATAAGGGATCACAGTCCTTTTTTCTGCTGATTGGGTCTTAGGTTCATTGCACAGAGATCCACAATTATCTTCTTTCATCTTTCCTTAGCCCAGAGTACATTTTTTTGTTGTTGTTTATTTTACGGACCTGGTGTTTTAAGTAGAAACTTTTAACTCTGTAATGAAAACTTGGAGAGAATTTCTGCTCGTGTAATAGGAAAAATCGTGCTCTTCCGCAAACATGATGCACTCAAAAACCTAACCATGTAGGGTTTTAAGTTATTTGAAAAAAAAACATCTCACAGGAATATCTGATGGACTTCCTTAGATTTGTTAAGGTCTAGCAGAAAGTGCAAGTTTTTTCCTCTGGGGTTGTCAAAACTGAATCCAGACTTACTCCGTGGGTTTCAAGATGCCCCCTGATTTTTTCCTTGATATAACCCCACTGAGCTGCTGAATTTCAGCTGGTGGCTGAGGATAGTACTAAAAATAGACCTTTGCCCTGCTTGTATTAATCTGAATCAGCACCCTGAATTATTTTCTTGGTGGCATTACTGCCACTCTTTCATATAAGCAGCTGGCATTTACTGACCTAACTGGTTGCTCAGTCTAGAGTTGTCTTCAGAGTGGAATGAGTACCTGGTGACTGGGTGA
The DNA here is from genome assembly GCA_004024945.1 of Uropsilus gracilis. Lineage (NCBI taxonomy): Eukaryota > Metazoa > Chordata > Mammalia > Eulipotyphla > Talpidae > Uropsilus > Uropsilus gracilis. The sequence goes on from PVHY01004282.1 coordinate 61,457, forward strand.
CCTGTTGTTTATATGACTGGAAGAACAGGTTGAAACATTGGCATAGGATGTACACTGGTGCTTCTTTCTTTTCCATTCTTGTCAGTGACTGGCAGTGCCATTGTAGGTTTGCACTGGTGTGTACTGAGCAGGCATGAGGTCTGCTGCAGCCTGGATCCAGAGTTGCTGGTAGTTTGGTCTTGAACAGTAAGTATTTTTTACTGTAAAGCAAAACTGCATACCTCCTATGTGCCAAGTGCATGTCAGCTCTGTGAGCTTCAGCTCTGCTGTGTTGGGTGGTTTGTTTAAGAGGGTATATATGTGGTACGTGTGTGTGTGTGTGTGTGTGTGTGTGTGTGTGTGTAGAGTGAGGAGAAGAAAAGAGTCATTGAAGTTGATAGAAGATGTGAAAGAAAGAAGAAAACAGTAAAGATGAAAGGGAAAAAAAGGCTTGGAGACCCCTCTTGCTTAAGTGTTATATTATTTTTCTAAGTTTTTATATCTTACTGTGCTTCTATAGGGTACAGACACCTCCCACAACTTGAATTCCTATAACTGTGATGGAGCATCAATGAATAACCAGATGAATGAAGCATTGGCATCTCATCATCTGGACACCATGCATACATATTCATCACATGGGGACACCCACATATGTGCAGATGTCACGGCTGTGTGTGTGTGTGTGTGTGTGTGTGTAAATCTTTCTCTTGAGCTGTTTAATTTGTAGGTATAATGCTCCTTTATTGCTGAATATTTTAGACTGTATTTCTTAAACAAGCATTTTCTGTTTTATGACAATAGTACAATTACAAAATAAGGAAATTAACATGCTACAATGCTTGTATGTACTCTGTAGACTAATGGCATTTTATTAATCATGCTATTGATGTCCATTTTAGCAAAAAAGAAAAGAAAACATTTTCTGATCCAGAATTCAGTCCAAGATCATTAAATGTATTTAGTTTTAGTTCCTCAGTTTTTGTTTTTAGTGACCTTGACATTACTAAAGAGTGCAGACCAGTATTTGGTAGACTGCCCTCCAAATTTGAACTTGTCAGTTTCCTTGGGATTAGGTTCAGGGTATACATTTTTAGCAGGAGTCACTTGGAGACCATATATATTGATGATGCAGTATTTCCAGAGACACATCAGCCTGATCCATTCCTGATTAAGTTAAGATGGTGTCTGATAGTCTCCTTCATTGCTGTGTTACTGTTCTTTTTGTAATTAGTATTATGTTGAAGATATTTTGAGACTCTTCTGTAAATCTTTTTTTCATCAGCTTTCACTCTTTTCTTTTTTACAAATATTACAAGTTTTAAAGCTTTAAAACAACTTGAAATTTTACAATAATAGAAGTAACAAATGGGGATGTTCTCCAATATCCTAGTTAGGAGATTAATTTTAAAAAATTGTTTGTGGGAAGAAAGCAATACATAGATGGTATACATTATTACCATACCATAATTATGAAATTATAATCATGCAAAATAATATATTATTTACTGATAGTGATTTAAAAGTTTCAAATACCACTGGAATGGCAAATTCAGTGTACTAATTATTATTTCTGGGAATGTAATTTGGGGAATAGGATAGAAGAGATATCCACAGAGAATGTCAACTATCTCTGTGATGGTTGTTTTTTTTTTTTTAATTTAATTTAAATTTTTTAAATTTGCATATATATGTGTGTATTTATATTACATTATTGCATTATTATGTACCCTGGGGCTTTCCCACTTTGCTAACACCTGTTAACCATCCTAATCTTTTGTGCCCTTCACCTCCCCCGCCTTCTTTCTCCTCCTCTCTTGCTCCCTTGTTCAGTCCCATTGGTTGTTTTTATTTTTTCTTATTCGTTCGTTTGTTTTTCCCTATATCCATTATATAAGTGAGACTATCCTGTATTTCTCTTTTTCTTTTTGATTTATTTCTGCTAATATGAGTCGTTGTAGTTCCATCCATGTTGCTGCAAATGACATGTGATTGTTCTCCTTGATTGATGTGTAGTATTCAATCGTCTATTTTTAAAATTATTGGTAATTTTTTCCAGAATCAATTATCATTTTATTTTTGCCTGATGGTAATTTTCTTAGTCTCATATTTTTCTCTATTTATTAGTTGACATTCTGCAATGAAGAAGAGTTTTCACAATCCATTTTCTGTGAATTCTTACTTCTTAGGCGATATAAATTGTTAGCATTGGTGTGCAGATCATCCCTGACTTGGCCAGTGGGAATACCTTCAAACTGACTCCTTTTAGAGTTGTCTTTCATTATTAGAATAGTTCCTTAATGTCTGGAACCATAAGATTTCTACTTTCAGGCTCCAGCCCTGAAATCAGCCTTTTCTTCATGATGGCCTTGTTCCTTCTTACGGAGGGTGAAACTTAAACTTCTGCAAATAAATTGTATTTATTACTTTTGAATATATTGTTTCTAGCCCTCTCAGTGGACACATAGGAAATATACAAATTCTCTCTTTCTTTCTCATACACACACACACACACACACACACACACAAACAGCAATATACCTGTTTCTCTCCATATATTTTTTAATCTATGAGTTCACACTGACTTCCAATTCCAGTTAACACACAGGGTTCATAATTACCACTCTACATGATTGTAATCCCCTTTCCCAATAGTCAAAAATCTGACTTTCATTATCTATAATATTTTTACTTTTTTTAAGTTAATCCTAAAATATACAGAAAGTTGTTAAAAGAATTGCTCACCCATACTACTGCATAGAGCAAATCTACTAGCTAGAGTTCAATATATATTTATTTTTTGTTTTTGCATGGTATTTTGAGGACATATGGTCAAGATACTGTGATGAAAGATATTTGGAGATGCTGCTTATACCCACTTCTATGTGGTTATGCCACTCATGAAATTTAAAGGGGTCCATTTGCTCCTATTATAATCCATTTTAAGGTTTTCCCTACCTTAATTTATTTATCCTATTTATTTGTTTATCCCATGGTTCTGTAAGCTAGAACTCCGTGGGAAGATTTGTTCAGATGTGAACCTTCTCATTCCTCCCTACTCTGGTCCCACCCAAACCCCCCCGGCAGTAAACAGTCAAATTTGGTTTTTGTTTATCCTGCCTGTGTTATTTTTGCGTAAATGAGCTGATATATATACATATATTTTTATTTTTCCCACTTTTGCACTTTGTACTTTTCTCACTTAATAATGTATTCTAAAAATCTCTGCATACCAATTACAGTAATCTTTCTTATTTGATGTCACTCTTTAGTACTTCATTGTGGCTGGGCATGGTGGTGCATGCCTCTAAGTGGCAACTAGAAAGCCACAGCCAGGGCCAGGGATCATGGTTCGAGTCCCACCTGGGGTACATAGGGAGACCTCGTCCCCAAAAAATAACTGGGTGTGGTAGCACAAGCCTGTAATCCCAGCTACCTGGGAAGCTGAGGCTGGGGATTGCTTGAGTCTGTGGTACCCCAGGCAATGTGCGCCTGTGGTTCCACAGGCTTAAAGTTTATTCAGCTACTTATAAATGTATTATATATGTTAAATTTACAAACAGTGCTGCAATTGATAGCTTTATGCGTAATATTTCTGTATTACTGGTGGTATGTCTTGAGACCAAATTTCTAAAGTTGGGATTGCTGGGCAAAAGATAAATATATATATATGTGATAGGTATTACCAGTTAGTTAGGTATTAGCTTATTACATAAGGTGTATTTATATCAAGTTGCACTCTCGCCAGCAATTTATGGCAATTCCTATTTTTCTACACCTTTCCCAATGAAATGTGTTGTCTTACCTGTTCATTTTTGCCAATCTGATAAGTGAGGGGGAAATGGTATCTCAGTGTTATTTTTTTTTAATTATTTTTTTTTTTTTGAGACTAGGTCTCGCTATTTTTGCCCGTGGAACTGCAGGCTCTCGTTGCCCGAGGTACCACAGACTCAAATAATCCCCAGCCTCAGCTTCCCAGGTAGCTGGGATTACAGGCGCGCACCACCACACCCAGCTATTTTTTTGGAACTAGGTCTCACTACAGGCCCCAAGCGGGACTCGAACTGCGATCCCTAGCCCCAGCCGCTTCATAGGCTGAAGCTTACAGCCATGAGCCACCGTGCCCGGCTCTCAGTGTTGTTTAATTTGAATTTCTCTTATTGTGAATTAGACTCTTTATCTCTTTTGTATGTGTCTGTGCGTTGATTGTATATAATAATTCACTTTACTTACTTTTCATGTGGTATATGCACTCTCATGATTTTTAAGAAGCCCTTTATGTATGAGGGCTAGTAGCCCTTTATCAATAAGAGATTGCAAGTATACTCTGGAAATAGTTTTCTCTTTTATGATTTTTTTGAGCTAAAACAATTTTTTAAAGATTTTAATTTTTATATAGTCAAATTTATTAATCCTATACTTTATTCAAGATTTTAAATAAGCTTGGAATTTATTTTTGACAATGAGTTGAAATAGGACTGATTTTATTTTTTTGTCCTTAATGTACAATTAGCACCATTTTTTTATAACCCATTTTAGGCGGGGCACCCAAGGGAGCTGGGAGAGGGCATTAATAGACCCCACCTTCCAGACCCAGCCTAGTAAGCCTTATGGGGCTGGAGGCAGGAGCCAGGTCCTTTCCCACCAGGCAGGTCCTTGGAGAAAACATCCAGCGCACCCCTGCTGCAGCCTAGCAGAGGTAGGAGGCCATGGAAGGGGTGTGGGGCAAGGGTGAGTCCTATACCACCAGGACCTCAGGGTCTCAGGAACTTCAGGTCCAGGGATCTCAGAGTGGGGAAGCTGGCCTCTGCCGGGGGGGGGAGGGTGTCCCCCCCTCGGGCTTACTCCAACCTAAATAAACCTATACTAGGGATGAAGAATTCAGTCTCCCATGGCCAGCCATGGAGTCTGGTTGCAATACCCCACTGATGCCAGTGGTTCCTGCCCTAGGGCTGGGGGACCACTAGGGACACAACTTGGTGAGGCCAAGGCAGGTGAGTGCATAGGCTAGGTGCACAGGGGTCTCTGGGCTCCTGTGCCCTGCGGCCAGCCATTGCAGCTGGTCACAACACCCCGCAGACACCAGTGGTTCCTGCCCTAGGTTTGGGAGCTGGGGGACCACTAGGGACACGCCTTGGTGAGACCGAGATGGGCTAGGTGCGCAGGAGTCTCTGTGCTCCCATGCCCCGCGGCCAGCCATGGTGGCTGGTTGCAACACCCAGCGGGGAACAAAGGTAGTGATTACTCCTGGGTAAGCCCCCCAAAACCTGGAGACTCCGGGAGGAGGGATGGGTGGGGTCTAACCCCATCCACCAGTAGATGGTTGTTTCACGGGACAGCCATCTGCAGCTCAGATTGGCCAGGGCATGTTTCCCCCACCCTCACCCAAGGGGGGGCATGGGAGTGGACTTGCCCAACTGTCTGAGCCCCAACCCCATGCAGGGAGGAGCCAGCATGGGGGCAGGGTGGGAACTTGAACCCCGCCACCCAGCAAGCAACCTAAGCAGGCTGCTTGCCAGCGGGGGGGGGAGGGGGGCAAAGGCAGCGATGACCCATAGGTAAGCCCCCCAAAGCCTGGAGAGCCTGAGAGGGGGGAACAGGTGGGGTTCTAGCCCCACCCACCAGCGGATGGTTGTTGCATGGGATGGCCATCTGCAACCCAGACTGGCCAGGGCATGTTTCCTCCGCCCCCATCCCAGGGGGGGTTTGGGAGGAAGCTTGCCCAACCATGCAGGCCCCACCCCCACGTAGGGAGGTACATGCGGTTGGGCGGGAGTAGGGAATGCCCCTTCCATTTCACTCTCACTCCAGCTAATCATCAGGAGGAAGAACATTCATAATACAATCCCCATCATAAAATGGGTGAGGGACCAGGTAAAAATCCAGCCCACAAGCCTGAGCTGGACAAAGCAGATGGACAGTGGAGGGAACCAGTGCATGCAAGACAGGAGAATCAGCTATGGAAACAGAATGTCACGAGGTGCGCACCTATGCACTCCCCGGATCTAGAAAACCCAAGACTTCATTTTGGAGATGCCTTTTAGGAGTCCAAGGCGCCCCTCCCCACACTACAGGAGAGGAGCGGAAGACCAAAAACTGGGGGCATCGGCCCCACAGCAGGGCTGCAAAGTGAGAGAGACGGTCTACAATGGCCACTCATGGATGCCTCTATCCACAGAGAAACTTCTTCACAAACACTGGCAGTGGGTGAGACCCCTCTAAATATGATGCCAGAAACTTAAGATAAAGCTGCAAAACAACAGAGATGGGATTGGAGAAGACAGCCTCCAAAGAGAAAACAGGGACAGACCACAGATAAATATAGACTGGCCGCCCAACACAATCTTAAAGACTGAAAACCTACCAGCAGGCTCGCCAGGTTCCAACAACACAGTCCCTCACCCAGTGAAAGAACACTGCCACAGGAAAGTAAAAGACTAATAGACATAACACAGACCAGCAAACAACAAAGAATGGGGTTTGAGAAAATGGAGGCAGTATCAGAGGGAGGAGAAGAGGGGGAGGTATCCCAAAAAACATTTACAGAGGTTGTGATTTAATGAATAAAAATAACTAAAAAAAACCAACATTTTATTCTATTTCTTTAGTCATTAAATCAAGTGTCTACACTTGCAGTTCATTCATAGACTCTGTTCCTCCCCTCCCCGTTTATTTATGTACCAGTACTGTACCTTTGTAGTTATAATTGTAAGATTTTTGCTGCATGTTTAACTTTGCCATATACAAAGACAAATTGTAATCAAGAAGTGTGGCAATTAAGCCACTTTCACGCAACTGATTAATTCAAAGACAATGTTAATGGTTTGAATAGCATGTAAAAGATGATTTGAAAATATCACATTGAATTTATTAATGCTAGGTGAGGGTCAAATTGACAGAAGGGAGTTATAACTTTGTTTTTAGTAATTTTTATTTTGTAATTTTCATGCAATATTGGTCACTTTTGTTTGGTTCTTCCTTCCATATGGTACCTCTTATTCCCCACCCTACCATCCCCTTCAGGTCACTCCAATTCCTCGCTCTGTAAGTCATTGGTCCATGTTTGGTCCACTGATCTTTTCTTTTCCCTAAAACTATGTTCTTTTTTCCTGGGTGTGGACTTGCACTCCTGGACAGCAACAGACAAGGTTGCTCGGATCTCCAGGAGTCATTGAGGCGGATAGTCAGACTGAGCATGTCAAGAACTTGTAGGGCAGATACGTACTGTGCTTCTCCAGGATCTTTTCTTGTGTCTGTCACATGTTGTTGGTTCTATGCCATACATTTCTGATATCTTGATTTGGGAGCCCAACTCCCAGTGACTGGTAGTAGAGGCAGACCCAGCTGGGGACAGACTTCCCCAGACTGGTCCAACTCCACTCTCTTGTGTTAGCAGTTCTGCCGGGGCCACAGCCACATCATTGTACCTTTCTTCCCCCATTGATTGGTAAAGGAGGGAGGGAGGGAGCCTCATTCACCTTGCATAAAACTGTGGACCAGGGTTTTGGTTCCCCAGCTCCAGAGACAATGCAAGTAGAAATCTGAAAGGTCACCTCAATCACCCGTCTCACCATCTTATCTCAGTGGTTCCTGACATGTTGCTTGTCCTATATAGTTGGTGAGTGTATCCAGGGCCGTTACTATTTCCCTTCCTCTCCATTTTATCTGAAGCTGGATAGACTGGTTTTTCCACTCCTAGTGCAGGTCTGATTTTCCACTCCAACTCTGAGGTTGGAGTTGAACCAGAGCTCCCCCTTTCAGACAGAGGTGCTGGGTCCCCATCCTCTGCCCACATGGAGGCAGAGACCAGCTTCCCCAATCTGAGACCCCTGTACCCAAGACCTGGAGACCCTGAGATCCCGGTGGCATAGGACTCACTCTGCCCCCCTAGGCCACTGGCAGGGATGTGCTAGAGCTTTTCTCCAAGGGTCTGAGCTGTCCCAAAAGACCAGGAGTTATAACTTTGAATCGTATAACTTTTTGCATCATAGTTGATGACCAGTTTCATTAATAGAAGCTAATCTTGAAGAATATTGCCTACCTTAGTGATCAATAAAATATCTTTTCTCATTTTGTAATCTAAGCTTTTCCAACGTACCAACTATTGGTTATCAAAATTTAGGTCTGTTTAATTCATTTAAACAATCCTTTTTCTTTCTTTTTTAATAAGATCTACCTAATGATGCTATGTTGTTACAATTTTCATTATTGAATGATAGGAACAGAATCTGCTCCTAATATGGAGTCACAGACATTTAATCTGAAGGAGATGTTAAAAATGTGTTTTTTACGAAACTTCTCTATTTTTAGAAGTGAATTCTTTATGATTATCTAAGGCTAAGCATGGCTGCAGTAGCAAGCATCAATTGTTCAACTTGTGACTCTACCTTAATGGGACAAAAGTTTTCATCCTTTTATTAAAAATTAGTTTTTTATTTTTGTAGACATATTTTTGACTCCTCTGTATCTCTCTCATTCCTAGAAGTGAAACTGGATTTCTTTACCATTTTTCTTAAGTAATAATTTTATACTGGGCCTAAATTTCCAGAGTGCTTGTATTCTTTTTAAAAAGCTCATGCTTTTTCAATCATCTTATAAAATTTAAATAAATATGTCATGACTTTTCTTAAGTATTGTGATCATTTAAATTCCTAACCATTCCTAATCATTTAAATTCCTAATCATTTAAGTTCCTAACCATAAAGTAAATATCTAATTCTTTGTTAATATATTTTCTAGGCCTTGAAATATCCTTTCAATTTTGGCATAAATGGGACTATTAGAGAATTAGATATCGTTAAAATAATAAGTTTCATAATATTTTCTTATATTATTGACTTCATCATTGAATCCTTGGACCATGAAGATTATTTGACTCACTGTTCTCTCTAGAAATTGCAAAATGGCATTTCCTTTATTTTTATAGAACTTTACTAACTAGTAGAGGAAGAACACATTAACAGGAGGAGAGTAACTTTTGATTTACAGGTTTTTGATTTACTAAATTGGCCATTTTTGATTGATTTACAGTGCATCCCTCAATTAATGCCTTTTCATTTGGCACATTGTGGGTGAAAGAGTAACAAGGAGAGTGTCTTCATTGAATCTGGCATCCCTCACTGAATCTTGCACATTTGGGAATATACTATGCTTCCATAAAATCTTTGACTACATACATATTTTAAAAAGAAGTAGGCTGGGCACGGTGGCTCGTGCCTGTAAGCTTCAGCCTATGAAGCGGCTGGGGCTAGGGATCGCGGTTCGAGTCCCGCCTGGGGCCCATAGTGAGACCTAGTTCCAAAAAAATAGCTGGGTGTGGTGGCGCGCTCCTATAATCCCAGCTACCTAGGAAGCTGAGGTTGCAGATTGCTTGAGTCTGTGGTACCCCGGGCAAAGAGACCCTGTGGTTCCACGGGCAAAAATAGCGAGACCTAGTCTCATTCATAAATAAACAAACAAACAAACAAACAAATAAATAAATATGTAAGTAAGTAAACAAACAAATAAATAAATATTGAAGTGTGTGATTATTTATAATCAATAAAGAGGTTCTGTTTGTAGAATTATGTGATGTACTGATTGTTAACTGTCTGAAAGTCTTTGGGTAGCTCTTGAACGCAATAGAAAAGTCAAGAATTTTGCTTAATCTTAAAATGACATTTAGTCTTGTTTTATCTGATGGAATTAATTGTTATTTTCTGTTGCTTCTAGACCAAGAGCAGTGATGACCTTTTAGCTGGAATGGCTGGAGGAGTGACAGTGACTAATGGTGTTAAGGGAAAAAAAAGCACCTGTCCTTCTGCAGCATCTGCACTTGCCATGAACACCATGGAGAACAAATCAAAGACTGGCACAGGTATGGGTGCTATTCAGTTTAAGACTTAGTTGACCTTCTTGTTTGAATAAGTAGCATGCAATGATGTTTGAGAGGTTGCATTTAGTTATAAAAAATTTCAAACATGTGCAAAAGTATACTGATTGATATTTTAGCTCCATGTATTCATCACTGTTTTTAGCTGGTGGCCTGTCTAAACTCCTTGACACTTTGCCTAGTCACTTACTATTTTGAAGCAAATTCCTGATAGCATATGATTTCACTAACAAATGCTTCATTGTCTTTGAAAGATAAAGAAAGATTCTTTTAAAAATATAATCACAAAAAAGTGTGTGATTATTTATAATCAATAAAGAGGTTTCATATTTCAGTGTCATCACTCCTTAGAATCATTCTTTAAGTCATAAATTATTCAATAAGTATTTAAATTTCTGTCATAGGAATAGTGCATATTAATACATTTACATGTATTTACCATGTATGTGTTTGATCAGGATTCACTTCAGGTTAAGTCTTCTTTATTCCTTGCAATTTGATTTTTATAAGAGCTGGTTCCTTGGCCTGTAGGGTTTCTTACAATATAAATTTTGATGTCATTTCTCTCTAATATTCTTGAACATGTTCTTTTTGTTTACTGTAGATGTCATTGTATATAGCTCCTTGCTTGGACAGATTCGTGTTCTGTTCCCCCCCCCCCCCAAGACTCTTTTTCATAGATGGTAGTTATCCATCTATCAGATGGTACATCCTTTCAGGTTGTATCTTTGATGTTAGCAGTCTTTAATGAAAAATGCCTAGAACCATTCGTTCTCATTCTGCCATTTGTTATCAATGATTTGTTTTTAGATCTAATGAAGTCCATAATTTAACTCATCCTATAGTCCAAGGATTACTCCTTGCTACTTCTTTATAATTTTGCTTCTTACACTTATGGGGAAAAAAAATTCTTAAAATGTCTGGTAAACTTAAGGCCATGAATTTATAATAAAGTATATGAAAGCAGATAGACAAAAATTATTGCCAACTTTTCTCATCATCACATATCACATCATCACATAGCTTCTTTTGTACATATATATGTATTGGACTTTCTCCTGATCTACGTTACTGTTTTCTCTCCTGCTTTGTGGATTCTCCCTTCCCTTCCACATCACACCTCATTGTTAATTATAATAGCATTGTAGTTTGATTACTAGGAGGTAGCATGTGAATACTTACTTTGTGCTTTACAGGCATTATTTCATTTTACCCTCCCCATTGCCCTCTGAGGTGGAGCTTGTGAATGCATACCCTGGACAAGGTATTTAAGATATTTCAGATAGCTCTCCATTTTTTAAGTATTGTATAAGAACTTTTTAAGAAATTTCAGAGATGAGAAAGCAGTACTTTGAAAGCTTTATCTTGCCCAAGCCATGCATTCAATTTGCTCAGTAACTGTTTTGTACTAGGCTACAAAATTGGTGGGAGGAGCAAGGGCTCGATCATGGGTATTTTACTCTTTAGCTCAGGGCCACCACATTTAACACCCCAACCTATATACTAAGAAGAAAATTAAATACTCTAATGCTCTCTGTATCTCTTTTACTGGTATAAACTCCATGTGCTTGCAAACTTGATTCCTTACTGACCAAGATTATAAGACTTCATAAGACTAAATTTAGTTGTTACTTCACTGCTCCAGTATAACTTTGTCTATCTGTATTAGTTGCCCAGACTGTCATAACAAAAAGCTTGGACTAGGTAGCTTAAACAACAAAAAATTTATTTTCTCATGATTCTGGCAGCTGTAAAGTTGAAGATGAAGGTATTGGTAGGTATGACTTCTTGACTAACAGAGGACTGCTTCTCATTGTATCCTCCTTACATGGTCATTTTTCTGTCCCTGTATCATAATCTTCTCCTTTTACAGGATACCAGTCATTTTGAATTGGGGTACATTCTAACAGCCCCATGTTATCTTAATTACCTCTTAACCTTAATTACCCTCTATCTAAATACAGTCACATTCTGAGGTACTAGGTGTAGGTTTTCAGCATAACGAATTTGAGGGAGACATAGCAACACCCTTAATTCTTGAGTCTTGAGTAAGTCGGCTCTGTTTTATTTACTCTTGATGACTTTCACTTGTCTTTACCTCAGATTCCCCTGTATACTCAGTGTCACAGTAATGACAAAAGAGGTGCTTTTCTTCTTCTTCATGTTCTGTCTCTGTTTTTTTTTAACCTATTCTTTACTTTGATGAAATAACCAATTTCTTCCCTCATCGGCTTTTTTCTTTTGTCTTTCAAATATGCCCAAATGTTTTATTCCTTAGAACACCTTTTGTTTTATATAAGAAGTAGGATAGTATCATCTGTAGAAATAGGAAAGAGAATTAATATTAGGAGAAGAAATTATATCCTCCTTTTCCCTTTTTAGTCTGCATTTGTAGCAGTTTCCCTTCTTTCTCATGTTTCCCATAGAGGATCATCTGCAGTTGTTTCCATAAAAATGCTCTTTCCTTATATTTCTTCTCTACTCGAGAATATTTATAGACTTGCTGTGACTCACTGGATTCTCCCTCATATGAGAAATCTGTAATACTGTAACACTCTGTAATACCTTCCCATGCTGCTGCCATAACTGTGTGACCTGCCTTTCGCATTCTGTATATCTTGCTCACTCTTCTCTTGTGGTCAGCCAGAAATCCCTCCCCTTGTGTAGACATGGCAAAGTTAGTGGCTGCCTTCATACATCATGTACACTTTGTGCTCCATTCCCTCACCAACTTGATACCTGGCACATAAAAAGATAGTAAATTCTTTAGAAATATTTATTGGTTGAAATATTTATTGATTGAGTCTCAGTCTTATTTTTCAAAGAAAAAATACTCTGATTATTTCTTAATTTCTTAAGTGTGAACAGGCATTAAAACATACTCCCTTTTTTATATTAAATAACCAGGCCAAGACATCATTTAACTTAATCTTTCTAATTGCCTACTTTTATGAATCTATATCCTCATTTGGGAAGACATGGCAGATATGAAAAAATTGAACTACCAAAAAAATAAGATATATGTAATTAATTAGTGGATTTGAACTGATAAAGTTTGACTCCAAAATTTCCCAACAACAACAACAATTAGAAAATCATTTTATCAGGGAGGTAAGGAACTGGTTTCATATCAAATTCACCCAAATCAACTAATTAAAGGTTTTATTTCTTGAAAAAACAAATAAATAAATAAATAACCATGCCAATTATTTGTATAGGTTTAAAAGTTTCAAAGTTTAGGAATACTGTGATTTGTGCAGCATATTTGATTAGTGTATCATTATTTAGCATGAATGCATCATTTTTTGACTTTATGCAAGTAGTAGAGCATACTGGGTAAGTTGCAGATTCTGGAACGACACTGCCTGGGTTTAAATCTTGGCTCATTCATTTACTACTTGTAAGATGTCAGCAGTGTATTACATATTCCATGTGAGTTTCTTTAACTGCAAAACAACATGATAATAGAACCTACATCTGAGTTTTGACGAGACTTGTTATTGTATGTGAAATAGTAATTATGGTATAGTGTTACATATGTTAGCTATTATTACAGTTATTGCTACTATTTGTATGGCATTCTGTGTTGTTGTTTAATGTTGATAATATTTTTTGTATTTATTGTGAGTAGCTCAGATTTTTAGTTTGTTCAAAGGCTTTCCCTTCTAGCTCACCTGTAATCTTCCTTACCATCTTTTTCTACAGTTACTTTACCACTAATGGTTAATCCTAGTCAGATGACTTCATAGTCATCGTACTATATCTAATTGGACTTCATAGAACATTCTTCATCTAGTTTGCCCTAATACATTATGTTCTTGACACACCTATTTAAAACCATGATTTAGGATTCAAGTTAATGTATGTAACTTAAAAAATATAGCAGTTTTATTGAGGTATACTTCCACCAGATTTACCCTTTTAGAGTGTGCATACATTTCAGTATGTTGCTTAATTTTATTGCTAATTAAAAGATGGAATGTCTTTCTAATTTTGAGGAAACTGAATTTTATAGTAATTGGACTTACTCTAAGACAAGATAATATAGGTTTAAATCAATGTGTATATATCCCTGGATTTCATCTAATTAGAACCAAGGCATAAACAGTGTGTCTTTTTGTTGCTAATACTTTGACCTTCAATTCCTTGTTACGATCACATAGGCACAAGTTCTTCAACCAAGCGGAGCACTTCTACAGGTAATAAAGAATCCAGTTCTACTAGAGAAAGACTACGTGAACGTACCCGACTAAACCAGAGCAAAAAAATACCTTCTGCAGGTCAGGGAACTAATGACATGGCATTGGCTAAACGTTCCCGCAGTCGCACGGCTATGGAATGTGATGTTCGTATGAGTAAGTCTAAGTCGGACAATCAGATCAGTGACAAGGCCGCTTTGGAAGCCAAAGTAAAAGATCTCCTCACACTAGCAAAAACTAAAGATGTAGAGATTTTACATTTGAGAAATGAACTCCGAGATATGCGTGCTCAGCTGGGCATCAATGAGGATCATTCTGAGGGTGATGAAAAGTCTGAGGGGAAGGAAGCTATTATTGTTCACCAGCCAACTGATGTTGAGTCAACGTTATTGCAGTTACAGGAACAGAATACTGCCATCCGTGAGGAACTCAACCAGCTGAAAAATGAAAACAGAATGTTAAAGGACAGATTGAATGCATTGGGCTTTTCCCTAGAGCAGAGGTTAGACAATTCTGAAAAACTTTTTGGTTATCAGTCCCTGAGCCCAGAAATCACCCCTGGTAACCAGAGTGATGGAGGAGGGACTCTGACTTCTTCAGTGGAAGGCTCTGCACCTGGATCAGTGGAGGATCTCTTGAGTCAGGATGAAAATACCCTCATGGACCATCAGCACAGTAACTCTATGGACAACCTAGACAGTGAGTGCAGTGAGGTGTACCAACCCCTCACATCAAGTGATGATGCCCTCGATGCACCATCATCCTCAGAATCAGAAGGCATTCCCAGCATAGAGCGCTCTCGAAAGGGAAGCAGTGGGAATGCCAGTGAAGTGTCTGTTGCTTGCTTGACAGAGCGGATACACCAGATGGAAGAGAACCAACACAGTACGAGTGAGGAACTTCAGGCAACTCTGCAAGAGCTAGCTGACTTACAACAGATTACCCAAGAACTGAATAGTGAAAATGAAAGACTTGGGGAAGAGAAGGTTATTCTTATGGAATCTTTATGTCAGCAAAGTGATAAGTTGGAACACTTTAGCCGACAAATTGAGTATTTCCGCTCCCTTTTAGATGAGCATCACATTTCTTATGTTATAGATGAAGATGTAAAAAGTGGCCGTTATTTGGAATTAGAACAACGTTACATGGATCTAGCTGAGAATGCCCGTTTTGAACGTGAGCAACTTCTTGGTGTTCAGCAGCATCTAAGCAATACTTTAAAGATGGCAGAACAAGACAATAAGGAAGCTCAAGAAATGATAGGGGCTCTCAAAGAACGTAATCACCACATGGAGCGCATTATTGAGTCAGAGCAGAAGAGCAAAGCAGCCTTGGCAGCCACACTAGAGGAGTACAAAGCCACTGTGGCCAGTGACCAGATAGAAATGAATCGCCTGAAGGCCCAGCTGGAGAATGAAAAACAGAAAGTGGCAGAGCTGTACTCCATCCATAATTCTGGGGACAAGTCCGATATTCAGGATCTCCTGGAGAGTGTCAGGCTGGACAAAGAAAAAGCAGAGACTTTGGCAAGTAGCCTGCAGGAAGATCTGGCTCACACTCGAAATGATGCCAATCGATTACAGGATACCATTGCTAAGGTACTGGCTAATTAGATTAAAATGTTCTGGGTCTGTTTCACATAGCTGTAATACATGGCATGCTTACTGAGAACTGGACCAATTGTGTGATGTATCGCTGATTTTTATTTAAGAAAAAAACTTGTGGATGGTTTTCTCTCAAGGGAATAGAATGAAAGTATTCTTAGAATACTGTCACTTTGACTCACTCAAATTTTGTTACTATTATCCTGTGAAAGGGTGGCGATAGGACTAACAATAGAATTTTCTCTAGTTCTGGGTACACCCAGAGGAGTATGTAATGCAGATTTTATATCCTCATCCCTACATTTTGACATAAAAAAGAAGAGTCAGCTTTCCCTCCTGTGGGATTAGCGATATCTGCCATCTCATCCTGTTATAGTTGTGATTTTTCAAATAGAATTCTGTCGTGAATTTAAAATATTTTTGGTGTGTGGAGGCTCCTGTTTCTTAGCAGGCCATGGTTTGTTGCTGGCAGGGATCTTGGGATCTTGGAGACCAGTGATTTTTAATAGTTTTGTGCTAGCATAATAGTGAGGATTCTGCTGGAGTGGCTATAGCCCTGGGTTGCTGACCCTGTCTAGGACATAATTGTTTACGTGTTTTTGCGTAAGTTACCCAACTACTCTGTTATATTTTTTTTTAGTGAATTGATTTTTAAATTAAGAAATACTTTAGGAAAGTATACATTTGGCCAAAATTTGAATACTTAAATATTAATATATATAGTGATCATTTTTACCGATGTAATCTCAGAAATAATATTGTTCGTTGGTAAATATAAGTGATGGGGGGAAGCAATATGAAAAACTATATGCATGCAGTGACAATAATTGACTTTTTAATGTTTCTATTTTTAATTTGATAATGACTGATTCAGCATTCATTTTTGTTGGAAAGCAAATGTAATCAAATGTATGTTTTCAGTCCAAACTTGGATGGGAAGTTTTCCAAAATTCCTTTACAAATAATCTAGTTAAGTTCAATAATTTGTCAATATAATATCATTTAGTGATATGACAGCAAAAAATTATGCTTAATTGAGCATCACGTCCTGTATCACTGTAGTGTTTCTTACACAGATTATTTCAGTTCATACATGACAACTAAACTTCCATTTGAAACCATGTGTACCTCAATTCTAAAATTTATCTTAGAACGACTTTACTCTTCTGATCTGCATCACGAATTTTATATAGGTCGAAGATGAATACCGAGCCTTCCAAGAAGAAGCTAAGAAACAAATAGAAGATTTGAATATGACATTAGAAAAATTAAGATCAGAGCTGGAAGAGAAAGAAACAGAAAGAAGTGACATGAAAGAAACCATCTTTGAACTTGAAGATGAAGTAGAACAACATCGGGCCGTGAAACTTCATGACAACCTCATCATTTCTGATTTGGAGAGTAAGTAAGGCACAAATTTTCATTTTTTCCCCTACCATTTTAACATGTGGAAATAATTTGTTTTTAGTAACAAAATGAAAATTAGTAATTCTGAATCTGAATAGTACAAGTTGTTCCAAGGGAGTGGCATAGTTGACTAGCAAAAAGATTCACATCATGGTGATTCATACTAGTTGATAGTCTTTGACTACTGACTTTTCCGCCTAAAGAGGACCTCTTAAATAGATACATTACTCTAAAGCTGTGCCTAAATATGGAAAATTATTTAAACAATGTTAGGTGTTGATATTTCTAGATATTAAGAAGAGCCATTTTGATACACTTCTGGTGGTTATAAGTATACTGAGGCAGAAAAATTCTATCTAACCTTATGCCAAAGTCACAGATTTTTGTCTATTTTTCTTACCATGATGATTTTATAATCTTGTAGAATTGAAACTCAGATTTTAAGTTGCTGGGTTTTCTTCCAGTAGGCTTTTCTCAACTCTTTATTATGTACTTAGTAAAAAGCTGCAAAAATAATACTGAGCATTTCTGAATAGAAGATTTGCTAAGGAACAGAATATTTGTATGATCTTAAAATATTTTCTTATAGACTGTTATATCGCAAGTGTGGAAAAAGGAGCAATCAGAAATTAAAATTATACAGTGGAAAAGTCATGTTATACTTTGGGTGATTATGTAAATGATAGAAGCACTTGATACTGGAAATTTAGTAGATTGTATTCAGGTTGAGGCATAACTTAATGGTTATTCACAAAGAAGCACTAGACAAAAGAAATGCTTTACTACACAACACAGAAGTGATTGTTTCCCAAAAAATGCCAGTGTCTTATAAAAGACAAAGGTTATGGAATGATTCTGGATTCAAGGAGGATAAGAAGACAAGCAACTGAATATAATGCCTGTACATTTGGGTTCAGTATTGTAGGAGGAAAATCCTGTAAAGGATGTTGTGATAAATTTGCAATGTGAATGATAGGTAAAATAAACTACCAGTATAAATTTATGAGGTTAGTAACTATACTGAGGTTGTGTAAGAAAATGACCCTGTTCTTAGGAACTACACAGTAAATTCTAAAGGGGTAAGGGATGTGATGTGTATTCTCAGTTATGTCTTCTCCAATGGTTCAGGAAAATATTAGGGATGATAGATGGAAGGAAGGATAGATGATAGAAGCAGAAGGGTAGAGGACAATAAATGATAAAAATAAGTGGGTACTGTTAACACTAGGTAAATCTGAGTAAAAGGGCCTAAGGATCTTCCTCATGTTAACTTTTGTAGCTTTTTCTAAGTCTGAAGTTGTTTCCAAATAAAACATTTTAAAATTATTATTATGTATTCTTCAGATTCTTCAAATGTTAACAAATTTTAAGTTGTATAACACTTTAATGATGCCATATGTGGACATGAGAATGGGGGCAGTGAGCTTTTTTAATATATTGGTTAAAGCTTTCTATTTCTTCTTTATGATACAGTTTCTTTGAGCAGTAACAATTTATTATTCCTTGACAGAGGATTGATAGACAAAAGATAGCAAGGCCAGATCTCAGGTACTATGGATACAGAGATGGGGGGAGGCTTGTATTGTTGCAAGAGGAGTAGGTTTGAAGAAGGCCTAAACGTGTCTTGTTGCACTTTGGAGTGCTGGCTAATTCACCCATTGTCTGTAAATTGACCTCTGAATTATTTGGGGGCATTCCCACGCATCTAGATACTAAAGTAGTGACTGTGAGACTGTATTTTTGAGATAATAGTAGTCTTGGAAGTAAACTCTTCATCTAAAATTACAAAAATCTTTCAGTACAATATTTATATCTGCTTTGTATTTCAGTTTTTGTGAGCTGAGGACTTAATCTAATTTTACTTTCTTAAACGTGAGAGTCTTTAAGGTTGTTCAGATTGACTTGGAAGTTCAGTGTATGTTCCATTTAATGTTGGTAATACTCTTTCCTTGAGAGATTTAGGATTTGACCATGAAAGAGTGACACCTAGTGGTAATTGGTATAATAGCTAGAAAGGAGTTAGAAACTAAGAATACTTGGTATGAAATTTTACAACTCAGTGCCAAAATTTAAATTATGTGAATATTATATAGATTGTAATTATAAGGTGGAAGAAATTCTGAATAAATGTGGTTTTTTGCTGTGTGTTTTTTCTCCCCATTTTTTTAAAAGTTCAGATATACAGAAATACTGAAAAGAGTCATACAGCTAGCACCCATGTCTAGACTTGACAGTTGTTAACATTTTATAATGTTCACCTGCTGTGTATGTGTGAGAATATACCTGAATCTATTGATAGTAGAGCTCATGACATTTAGCTACTAAATATTTCCATGTGTGACTCCTAAACATTCTCATCAGTACCAAAATAGTGTTACATAATACCATATAGTAAAATTAGTTGTTTTTCCTAGTTAGTGTCTAATAGCTCATATTTCTGTTTCCCAGGCTGATCCCAAAAATGTCTTTTATAGTATTTTATAGGAACCAGGATCCAATCAGATTTCATGCATTGTATTTAGTTGTTATATATTCATTCTCTGATAGGAACTTTGAAAATTCTTATATTTACAATTGATGCTGACTCAGCACTCTGCAGTGGATTTGATAACAGGGAATATTATTAATTGAGATTTTCCTCTGTGGAAAGTTTTAGCAACCCCCTCCACAGTCAGTTTTAGTATTTTTCGTCACCCCAGAAAAAAAAACCCTGTACACATGGTAGTGTTCATTCCTCGTTTACCTAAAATGATCTTTTTTTATTTTTTTTTTTGAGACTAGGTCTTGCTATTTTTGCCCGTGGAACCGCAGGTTCTCGTTGCCCGGGGGAACCACAGACTCAAGCAATCCCCAGCCTCAGCTTCCCAGGTAACTGGGATACAGGCGCGCACCACCATGCCCAGCTATTTTTTTTTGGAACTAGGTCTCGCTACGGGCCCCAGGCGGGACTCGAACCGCGATCCCTAGCCCCGGCCGCTTCATAGGCTGAAGCTTACAAGCACGAGCCACCGTGCCCGGCCTCTAAAATGATCTTCTGACTTTGGAATTAGTGGAAAGAGTTTAAACAGCTATTCTAACTTTGAAATTAATTAATGGAATTTAACAGCTATTGTAACTGTATTCAGGATGTTTTAGTAAATGAACAAGTTTAAAATCTCAACAGAGAAATGAAATTGTGAAAAAACACCAAATAAGTAGGTGTCCTAGAACTGAAGATTTTTAAGTTAATATGAAAAGTTTGCTGAGTTATTAAAACAAAATTAGAAATTTAGAAGAGCCAGAGAACCTAAAGATTAAGCAGTAGTCCCAATCTGGTCTGAAGGACTGAGAGATAAAAGATGGGGGAGGAGGAGGAGTTGAGTAGAGCTTCAGTGACCTGTGGGACAGTAAAACATGGTTTAACACATGTAACTGAAGACCTTTCAGATAGCATTAGTACCTACCCTAGATTTGCCCTTCAGTACTTTTCAGTAGTACTTGGATTTAGTATTGAATCCAGAAAATCCTAATTTAAAAACTCAGTAAATGCTATTAGGACTTCCTGTTAGGATGTGACCTGAGGAATCCAGCAAGATAGCAGCATAGTAAAGATTCTGGGCTCACCTCCCCTGTATATTGGTTTAGTAACCAATTCATAGCTAAAACAAGACAGTGAGTCCTGAAAGATAAATAACTGTGGTATATATCAAGTGTGATGGCACAGTGCAAAGGGATTAGAAAAACTGAGCATTACTGGGACAGTGCAACCCATGAGTGAGAGGAGAAGGGAATAATTGCCATCCAAAGCCTTTCTGCTATTTTTACCTCATGGACACTGTCAACAGAGGACTTATTGAAAGGAATTATAGAGGAAAATTTACTGAACCTGGAGAAGGAGCTGTATATATAAGTCCATGAACCTTAAAGTACAAGAGAGTATCTAAACAAAATGACATGTACACATAACATATAGTACTAAAACTCCTGAGTGTTCAAGACAAAGAACATTAAAGCTAAAGAACACAAAGTACTAATCAAGCAAAATTAAGGACACAATGGCAGCCACTGACTTTAATGTATCAAATATTATTCCAAATGTAATCAGATTGAATTCACCAGTTAAAAAGCAGAGTGATTATATTAAGAAACAATCCATCATTTTCCTGTCTCCAGGAAACACACCTGGAGCTTCAAAGATATACATAAACTGAATGAAGTGTTGGAAGACAATCCTGTGAGCAAATGGGACCCAAAGGAAAGCAGGAATAGCTGTACTTATAGCAGAAAAAAGAGGTTTTGAACCCCCCCAAAAAAAATGTAACAAAAGACATAGGTGGACATTATATAGTGATTATGGGAACACCAGGAAGACATAACACTCATCAATTTATACTCATCAAACAACAGAGCATTATAAATAAAAGGAAATTGATAACAAAATTTGAAAACAAACATTGGGAAAAATAGTGAGACACCTCAACACCCCGTTTTCAACAATAAGAGTGGTCATCTAAAGAGAAAAATACGGATACAGTAGCCTTAAAATAAAGAATTAGACCACATGGGCATGATAAACATTTATAGAATATTGTATACCACCCCCCAGCCTCCAAAGCTCAGTAATTATTTTTCTCAAATACACACAAGACGGTCTTCAAGATTGACCACATATCAGGTCACAAGTCAAGCAGCAACAAACTTAGGAAGGTGGCAATCACACCAGTCATCTTCTCTTTCTCTGTCTATAAAGGTATCAAACTATGGAAACCAACCACAAAAATAAAGCAAAAAACCCAAGGTTAAATCTCTAATATATGGGTACTGAATAATGCACTACTAAATAACTTATTGGGTTAATGAGGAAATTAAAAAATATCTTGAATCAAATGACAGTAAGGACATAGTCTTTCAGAATTGGAAGCTCCTGATGTGACTTCAGCAAAAGCAATACTAAGGGGAAAGTATATAGCATACAGACCTGCATCAAGGGACAAGAAAGAGCTCAGATATATAACTGTATCTCTACTTTAAATAAAGAGAACACACACAACCAAAAGCCTATAGAAGAAAGGAAAGAAAGGATTTTTTAAAAATCAGAGCAGAAATAAATGAAATAGAAATTTTTTAAAAATCCAAAACATTAATGAAACCAAAAGCTGGTTCTTTGAAAAAAATCAACAAACTAGACAAACCTTTAAACTTAACAAAAAGGGGAAAACTCAAATCAGTAGGATCCAAAATGAAAGAGTAGAGACAAACAGGCATTGTAGAAATTCAGAGGATAATAAGAAATTACTCTGAACATTTGTATGCTTATAAATTTGATAACTTAGAAGAGATGACAAGTTCTTAGAATTATATTGAGACTGAGTAAGGAAGAAATAGAAAATTTTGAAACATCAATCACAAGCAAGGACACTGAAACAATAATGAAAACTCTCCCAAAGAACAAAAGCCTCAAACCAGGCAACTTCACAAGTGAGTTCTAATAAACTTTCAAAGATGAACTGATTCCTATTGCCTGTCCTGCTCAGACTTCTTCAGAAAATTAGAAAGAGAATACTTCCAACACATTTGATGAAGACAATACTATTCTAATACCAAAACCAAAGACAATGCAAGATAAAGAAAACTTAGTCCTACAAATTCCCGTAACAAAGATGTAAAATTCCTCAAGAAAATACAGCAAACTAGATATAAAAGTGGATTAAAAGTGATCTACTGTGGCCAAGGAACACAAGGATGGTTCATCATCCAAAAATCAATGTAATATACCACATCAATAAACAGAAAAGGTAAAAATCATGTAATCTTATCAGTAGATGCTGAGGAAGCATTTGATAAGTTTCAATATACATTTATAAAGAAATTCCTTGATAATGGAGTAAATGGAGCATCAACATAAAGCAACATATGTCAAACCCACAGCTAACATCATTCTTAATGGTAAAAATTGAAAGTTTTTCTAGAAAATAAGGATGTTCACTTTCATTACCACTATTTAACATTTTTGGAAGTCTAAGGAATTTGGATTGGTAAAGAAGTAAAGCCGATATTATTTGCAGACAACATGACACAGAGAACAACTCTAGTGACTCCACTGAAAAACTAATTTGAAATAATCAGTTC
Organism: Uropsilus gracilis; assembly: GCA_004024945.1. Classification (NCBI taxonomy): domain Eukaryota; kingdom Metazoa; phylum Chordata; class Mammalia; order Eulipotyphla; family Talpidae; genus Uropsilus; species Uropsilus gracilis. Next base: position 84,625 of record PVHY01004282.1, read on the forward strand.
AACAAAACAGCAGGTTATCTAATCAATATACAAAAATCAGTTGCCTTCCTATCTACAATGAGTGGGCAAAAGAAAAAGGTAAGAAAACAATCCCATTTACTGCACTAGGAAAATTACCCTGGGAATAAATTTAACAAAGGAGTACATACACAAAGAATACTGTGAGACATTGTTAAAAGAAATTAAAGACACATGAAAAAAATGGAAATATATTTTATGTTCATGTGTACTGGAAGAATTAACATTGTCAAAATAGCTGTCCTCCCCAAAACAATATACACATTCAGCACAATCAAAATTGCAGTGCCATTATTAAAAAAATAAACAATAAACATAATAATAAAAAATAAAAATAAACTCTGAAATTCATATAGAACCATAAAAGGCCTCAAATAGCCAAACAATTCTAGATTTTAAAAAAGAGGAAAAATAACAGCATGATACAGCCAGATTTCAAACTGTACTGCAAAGCAGTAATAAGAACTGTATGATACTGAAAGACAAGACAAGACATACAAAACAAAGGCACAGAATTGAGAACCCAGAAATAAACTCATACCTGTATGGCTATTTTGCCTACAACAGTAACTAAAAACATATACTGAAACAAAGAAAGCCTTTTCAGTAAGTGGTATTGGGAAAACTAGACAACTACATGCAAAATAATGAAACTGGACTATACTATTTGACACCATACACAAAAATCAACTCAAAATGGGTCTTTGTTGCAATACATGAAACCATAAGATACATAGAGGAAAACATAGGCTAAGCATCTCACGATATAATAGACTTCATAGATATCTGCTGATCTCTTCTCCACCAGTAAACAAAACAGAGAATGTAAATCAACTACTTCTTCCTGTCACTAAAACAAAAAGAGACCCTTCTAAAGGGTAGAAAATGTTTGCACTTCATACTTTTCATCAAAGAGTTCATACAGCTCAACAAAAAGAAATCAAATCCTATCAAAAATTGGTCAAAACAGCTAAACAGACATTTCTTTAAAGAAGACACACAGATGGCCAACTAACTCAAAAAAGTTCAATACTTAACTGGCAGGGGAGATTCCATCATTTTCCTAGGGTGAGGTCTACCCATTGCACTCTGGATGTGCTGGCCCCTGCAATATCCCCAAAATAGAGGAAACTTGACTGCATAATTTGTGGTCGTGGGGAACTGTGTTGGCATTCTCTTAGAATAAATAAAATAAAAATTAATGTTAAAAAAATTTTTTTCATCAATGCTAATTGTCAGGAAAATGCCATTAAAACCACAATGGGGTACCACTTCACATCTTGAGAATGGCCTGTATAAAAAAAGTAAAAATAAAAAATGCCAGTAAGGATTTGCAGGACAAAGGAACTCTTTTATACTTTTGATAGGAACATAGACTGATCCAGGCCCTATGAAAAACAGTATAGAGATTTCTCAAAAGATTAAAAATGGACCTGCCATACAACCTAATAATTCCACTCCTGGGTGTCTACCCAAAATTACAAAAACATTAACTCATGGGAAACATGCTCCCCCAGTTTTATAATACCCAAGCTATGGAAACCTACATGCCCAGATACAGATGAGTGGGTCAGGAAGATCTGGTACATATACACAGTGGAATGGTAGTAGCTATCAAAAAAGATAAACTTGGCATTTGTAGCAACAAAAATAGAGCTGGGAGGGATTATGTATGCTAAGTGAAATAAATCGTAAGAGAGATTGTATCATTTATGGATGGAAACCAAACCAGTCTGATAACCAAACTAAGAACAATCCTAGAAAGCTGACTAGAAAATATAGAACTGGGGGTATAATTGAGATTCTATATTAATTGAGACTCTGTACTTCTAATGCACATAATCATGTAAACCAGTGTACCTCAACTGAAAATAAATAAAACAGCCGGGCACGGTGGCTCGTGCCTGTAAGCTTCAGCCTGTGAAGCAGCTGGGACTAGGGATGGCGGTTCGAGTCCCGCCTGGGGCCCATAGCAAGACCTGGTTCCAAAAAAATAGCTGGGCATGGTGGCGCGCGCCTGTAATCCCAGCTACCTGGGAAGCTGAGGCTGAGGATTGCTTGAGTCTGTGGTACCCTGGGCAATGAGAGCCTGCGGTTCCACGGGCAAAAATAGCAAGACCTAGCCTCAAAAAGAAGAAGAAGAAAATAAACAAAACAATAGAATACAGGCACCAGTGTGAACCCAGGTCTGGCTCAGGTGACTGAACTGTCATCACAAACCCTTAGTATTTGCATATTAATGTTTTGTGATTGCTTGCAGTTAAGCTTAGCACCTTTTCAAATGATCTCTGTAGTTCTTGAAATTTAGCTAAGATTTACTTGATTTCTCACTTCTTGCACAATGGTAACTGAGGGTTGCTTGTGTGCTTAGGGGAAGAAATACACAATAGTATGATTTGGTGGTGGTAAAAGCCCTTTAGAATCCTGGGAAGTCATGAAAGAAGAAAGTTGCCTATTTGACAGTGTGTAACTGGAAATTTCAGAGTAGCAAAATGAATGATACTGGGAGAAATATTTGTGTCTCACACACATACAGACACATAGAGGAAAAGGGGAATGCATTAGCTAAACAAAGTATATGAACAGATAGGTCAAAAAGATGCAGAAAAATTCTTAGCTTTACTGAAAAAGCAAAGAAACTAAAATAAGATACCAGTGTTCACTTAGCAGGTATGACTATAGTAAAACAGGAGAAAAAGATCCTCTCATAGTATAGACTGCTGCAAATTTTTTAGAGTATCTGTCAAAATTTTTAAATTATAGCAGTTACTTTGCAATCTACTTCCAGAAATCTGCTCTTCTGAAACAGTCTTACAATTCTACAGATGTATCTCGATATGATGTTTGTTGCAGAATTATGGTCACCACAGCATCTTAGTACTGCTAAGCAATACTAGTTGACTCTGGTAATCCATGTATTCAGTACATCCCTACTATGAATCCCTTTTCACCAGTAAAGATAAACAGAGTAGATCCATGTACAGGGACAGAGAAATACATTAAGATGAAATAAAGCAAATCACAGGACAGTAGATTATGAGCCATGTGTGCTACTTTATAATTAAAAATCATCAAACTTAAAGTACAATATTATAATGGTATGGTAGCCAGGCATACAGGCTTTTCTTTAAAAATACTGATTCCTGTGTATTCTGTACAATAAATTCTATGACTCAGGAGACTTAAAAAAAAAATAGTGCATTCTTGATCTAAAATCTCCTAATGGATTCAATCTGATCCTGTTAATAGTTTCAAAAGGCCCTTCATCATTTCCACTTTTAGAGATGTATTTTAAGTACTGGCTCACCAGTTGTATAAAAGCATTCGTTTTGTTGTTGTTGTTGTTTTATTTTATATTTTTTAATTATTTATATATATTTCACATCATTTCAGTCCCTGGGGGTCACCCACCGCCTCCCCTCCCCGCCCGCTCCAGCTGGTCCCCACTCTCCCCTTGTGTAGTTTCATTTGGTTGACCATATAGTAGTGAAACCATTTGGTTTCTGTCTCTTTCTATCTGGCTCATTTCTGCTAGAATGATTACTTCTAGGTACATCCATGTATCCATAAATTCATCAAATTTGTCATTTTTAATTGATGAGTAATACTCCATTGTGTGTATATATATATATATATATATATATATATATATATATATATATACATATATATACACCACGTCTTTTTCATCCACTCATCTGTTCTGGGGCATTTGGGTTGTTTCCATGTCCTTAAAATTATAAATAGTGCTGCAATAAACATCCGAGCACAGGTGTCTTTTTGTACCCACATAGAGGTCTCCTTTGGGTAGATTCCCAGAAGTGCGACTGCTGGGTCAAATGGTAATTCCATTTTCATTAGTTTGAGGGGCCTCCATACTGCTTTCCATAGTGGCTGGACGAGTTTACATTCCCACCAGCAGTGTAAGAGTGTTCCTTTCTCTCCACATCCACACCAGCACTTGTTGTTGCCTGTTTTTTTGATGTGGGCCATTCTTACTGGTGTAAAGTGGTATCTCATTGTGGTTTTGATTTGCATTTCTCTGATTGCTAGTGATATTGAGCTATTTTTCATGTGCCTGTTGTCTATTTGTATTTTCTCTTTGGAGAACTGTCTGTACAGCAAAAGAGACAAACGAAAAAACTAAAAGAAGCCCAACCAAATGGGAAAAAATTTTTGCCCTCCACAAGAGTGATAAGGGATTAATAACACAGATCTACAAGGAACTCACACAACTAAACAAAAACAAAACAAGATGCCTGATCAAAAAATGGTGAGAAGAACTAAAAAGACTTCTCAAAAAAAAGCATTCGTTTTAAAACCATTCTAATTGTTCATTAATTGGAAGTTGCTGATACAAAGTACATAGCTAGTTGATGGAATGCTAACTCGACCATGAAAATGGTGCTGCAGATGTGATTGCATAGCTACTGACACTCAATAGAAAGGTTTATGGAACAGTATATATAGCATAATTCCATTTTTCTTTACACAAATGAAATGTAGAAGGGTATATGCCAAACGCAAATAATAGGTATTCTCACTCTTTGTTACCCTGTTCATTTTCTAGACTTTTTATTGTGAACTTGCATTACTTGCATGACTGTTAGATTGATGGGGCAAATGTTATATGACTTTTTTCATGGGGCATTGAGTGAAATAAAACTTTATAAATAAAGAAGTCTGAATAATTGAACAGGTCATTTGAAACCCATCTGTATTCTCTTCCCATGTCAGGAATTCTGATTTGGGAATAAAGTTGTTTTCCTGATAGCTGGATGCACTGCTCACCTTGCCCTTCTGCCTCTGAGGTGTGGTATTTTAACTGATCACTTGTCTTTTCCCTTTCTTTTAAAGTTGTAGCTGATGCCAGTCTGAGGTGCTTATACAGATGCAGGGGACTAAGCATTGGGGGTATCGATACCCTCATGATGTTTTTTCAGTTTAGAGGGCAGGAAACACTGCTTCTGAATTTGCAGTGACTAACACCCCTAGGGGTCATTTTGCCCTTGGGAAGATATCTGGTAGCATTACTATGTGAGAGATGGGCATGTTACTAAAGCCAGAGTAGTGTCCTGTTGGTTGTTTTTGATTTGTGAGGTATGGTAGATCCTTGGTGATAAAGGATTATGATCCCCAGTATTAAATGGGTAGGAGAGTGCCCAGAATTATTCTCAACGTTAGCTATTTACCTGATTTCTAGAACAAAAACAGTTTTGTAAAATCGAGTTACAATGTTCAATTTAAAAATGAGATCACAGTGTTTTTCTGCATTTTGATAGTTTTAATTTTTTTTTTTTTTTTTTTTTTTAGCTGAAGTCAGTAGATGGCAGTCCCTCACACCAGAAAATTTTGCAGAGGGAGGAAATGTATTTATTGACTTCAGGGTAGAAGACTAATGCTGCCTTACTGTGTGGGACATGAGTTGGACTGCATTGTAGTTTTGCTAAGCTAGTCATCAAAATCAGAACCTAATGCAAATCCCTTTGTTTCCAACTTAGAATAGCCTATTGTGCCTTTTAATAGTCTGTGATACAAAGTGAGAATTACAGACATGATTTGTAAAGCTTAAGTTGAGTTCCCTGGAGATACTTCATTGTACTATGTTCTTTCTAAATATGTCCACATAATAACATAGCAATAATAAATACATAATGCAGTAGAATAATGTCCTTTTAATATAGTGATTATGTAAATACCGTGGCCATGAATGTAGAACTTAGAAAAGACAAAAAGATGATAATTACACAAAAATGAATGAAGTGTGGGATTTTATGATCAGTTTAAGACAGCCATGTAGTTAAAAATTCATTTTAGAATCAAAACAGAAAATGTTAACAGTGAGCTGTAGTATGATTTGCTGTGATTTATTTTGTGTTAATTATCTAAAAATAGGTACATGAGTCTCTATGGCCAGAAGAAAAGGGGAAAAAATTATGCAAGGATGAAATGAAACATTTTATGCTTATTTGCTTGTCTGTTTTGATTTTTTTTGCATATAAATGCATATAGTGTAAATGAGAGGTGTGATCCCTAGTATTTTCAATACTAGAAATATTTCTGCGCCTGTCTTTACTCCTTGTTTGTGTCTGATAATATCACCCAAACCCTAAAATTACCTATAATGTAGGTCATACAGAGCCAGGTTCCAGTGGTGGTTCCATAGTCATCCATGTCTCTGGAGATTTGGATCTGGTACTAGATAACCCACTCACCTTTTTGTCTGCTTTGCCTTAACCAACTTAAGATGGCCTGTTTGAGTATTAGTTTGCAGGTTAAATGTCTGAAGTAACCTGTATAAAGAGAGGCTACTCACTTTATAGTCACTGAAAACATCCTCCTTTGCAAGCACAAAGCAGAATTGTTCTTTCTGTCTCTTAGAAGACAATATATATCTTTCCCCCCTTTTCCTTCATGTCTTAAACACTTAGAAGAAAACCTGATACAAAGTAAGTACTTTTAAGGCACTATATTGATGAGTTAAGTTTTAAACTCTATTTCATAGGCTCTAACTCTGTTGAACAATTATTAGGTGATGAATGGGAAGGAATTAACTACTGGTTAGTGGACTTGGCCTGTTCCCCTTATCCTTGTAGTCTCATTTTTAAAACTCAAACTTATAGAAAGTATTATATTTATAATCTCTCTTACACATGTAACTGTCAGTAAATATTCTGTACTTTATTTTTGCCCCCCCCTTGTGAATTTGAAACATTCAGATACCAGATTAAAGATACCAGAACAATAAATGTACCAACATTGAATTCAAGGTATAACATCAAAGAGGTTTTAGTAGAGCAAATTCCTCATAGAACTCAGGGGAGGAAGATAATTAACAGTCTAAGAAAGATCAACACACTTATACTTCAGGGTCTCGAATAAAAGCTAATGTTATCTTAAGGAAAATTACTATTACATGTATAGTCCCACTCTCTCTAGAGTGAGACTTTGCATATTAGTGGTACTTATTAACAGTGAAAAGTTTATTTAAAGAAAATTCATATAATGCAAAAAATAATTTGAGTATAGATATTTTATAAATTATTCTTTATTATGTGAGATTTTCCATAGAATTAATATAAATGGCAACTTCCTAAGATTTTATGTAATTAAGTAAAATCTTAAGTAAAAAAGTAAGTTTGTAAAAATTTCACCAGTTCACTGCTTTTCTGGAACTTACTCCTTTGTGTAAAGTAAGTTGTACTTGCATAAATACTTTAGACTAATAACCTTTAATATTAAAAGTTCACATTTTAATTGCCGTCAATATTGTTTTGGTTGGTTATGAGCCAAGAGTGTGCATGTTACTAACAATCGCTTTTACTTAGCTTTTTGTTTCAGAATTAAGACACTGAGGAAGGAAGTAATCCAGAAATTTTGTGATATAAACTTGATAAACTTGGCTTAGATATTCCTTTTTTCTTTTAAAACTTTAAATTAAAAATAAAAAGTCTTTAGATAGGGGGACTTTTTTGAAATGTCATATTTAGTACGTCCTTTATATTATTTTGAACATAGCTCTAACCATAAATATTTAAATTTATGTGATCTTTTCAGACACAGTTAAAAAACTCCAGGACCAAAAGCATGATATGGAAAGAGAAATCAAGACACTCCACAGGAGACTTCGGGTAGGATAAATCTTTGTATAGTATCTTATTAAAACATTATTTTATGAAAGTTCACTGGCCATGTTATTGATCTTAAGCTTGAGATATAATAACAATATTGCTCCATGGACTTGATGCAGGAGCAAATGTATCCTCTCGTATTGGGATTGGTGATAAATTTTAAGTAGACAACTATATGAGTGGCAATTTTGGAAAGGTGGTTATAGAAATTAGGTGTTCTATTTTGAAAAGGAAGTTTATTCTTAATTATAAAATTTCCTAAACTGAACTGCTTTCCTTTGAGTCTTCTTTTTTCTGTGTATTTAATCAACTTGCTAAACAGCAGTGTTGCTCTGATACAAAGGTTTGGATGAAGCTGATCTTGTAGTTTGAATCCTGCCTCAGTTTCTTAGGCTACTTCATGAAGTCAGGAAATTGCTTTGGAGTAGCCTGTGGGCTCCTGGAGGTGACACCATGGGCAGGCTTTAACACTTGGTTAAATGTGCATCCTCTGTGACTGTGGGAATCAACTTTTCCTTAGTTCTCTTAGTATGATTTTGTCTGCCTAGGTCAAGTTTAGTGTTTTTCTTCTGACTTCCTCTTCCTTTTCCTTTACTTTTGATTTTTTTTTTTTCTGTTTTTGATGTCAAGATATTTATAGCTCTTGACTGTGAACTTTTTTAGTTCACATACATTTGTCTACCTTCTTGAGTTTCCAAAGGTAAAATCACTGTAAATTTTGAATAATGTTTATTTTCATAAGACTTACTTTGAAACTTGTAACAAAGGGAGATTTCACATTGCGTTCATTAATACTTATTAAACATTCTTGAGAGCTTACTGTCTCAGTAGACAGATCAGCTAGAAAATCTGGTGATCATTAAAAATAAATTCATTAATAATTGCATTATCTAGTAGAAATAGGTAATAGCAGTTCTCTAGAATTTAAAAAAATTAATCATAATTTGTGAGTACAGTGCATTACATCAGTCTAATAAATACATTTTATTATTTAATAAGCCTTTATTTCTTTTGAAATTAAAAATTTAGTTGTTTTTTTTTAATATAGGAAGAATCTGCAGAATGGCGACAGTTTCAAGCTGATCTCCAGACTGCTGTGGTGATTGCAAATGACATTAAATCTGAAGCCCAAGAGGAGATAGGTGATCTGAAGCGCCGGTTACATGAGACTCAGGAAAAAAATGAGAAACTCACAAAAGAACTGGAGGAAATAAAGTCACGCAAGTATGTTTTGAGGAACCAGTTGTGTGCCTTGTTCCAATTTTGTTACCTGGTGTTATGTAAAGAACATGGAGTTTGACATCAGTCTGACTGAGTTTGTTAGTGGAAGTTACTCAGCTTTTCTGATCTTATTTCATGACACCTGTAAAATGCTGACATGGATCTTTCAGACTTGTCAGAGTCCATTATCAACTCTGAAGGAGATGAAATCATCGCTGACTCATTGGGTACATTATATTTCTTTCTATTCCTCTATCCCCACACTTCAGACCTATTACTTTTCTTTATATTATAGCCTCATGATTAAGGCTATGGACTCTCATTCAACTCTGCCTATTATAGCTATGTGATCTTTGTCTTTTAACTTTCTCAGGCCAAAATTTGCTTGTCTTTAAAATGGAAACAATTTTACAGTGTTTCCATGCTTTACAGTGTTGTAAGACTTAAATGAGATTTACCTGCAAAGCATTCCAGGCAATGACTAGTATTTTTAGAGACCCAAATTAAGAGTGCAGAGTGAATATCACTCTTGAATGTTCACTTGAGTTTTCACTTACTAACAACCACATGAATCTCCCCCATAGAGTTTTCCCCCTCTAACATAGAGATCATTGAAAACTTAGAGTATTTGATGAGATGACATTTACTGATTTTCTTAAGGAGACTCCATCTGTGAATAAGGGAGAGTACATTTTATATTTTAGGCCGTTTTTAAGAATTTGATTATAACTTAAATTCTTAAGTAAATGTAGGAAAATATTTTTGAAAAATAAATTTAACAATATATCTTTTAAAAGTTAATGTTATTTTATTGTTTCCAGGCTCTAGTGTATATCCCAAAGAAAAAATACCACTAAACCATTTTTCTTTGATTTTCTTAAGCAAAAAATGGAGTAAAGTAGATTACTATTTTTCCAGTGGTATGAGACTTATATTACCTTTTCCCTTGTCTACTGTTAACATGAACAGTATATCAGAAATACTCCTTTTTAAAGTTATCCTGAGTGAATGAAATTCTACTCTTAAAGAATCATTCCATTTTTTTCCTGAAAACTCTTCAATCTTTGAGACACATTATTTAAAGGAAGTTCCTCCCCAAAGAAGTAGCATTTTATAGAGCAGTGGTTCTCACAGTAGGTGTGCAGGTCCTTGTCACATGCATTTTAAATAATGCAGGTTTCACTTAAAGATGTCTTTAAGATGAAGCAGTAAGTTGTTAATAAATATTTTTCTTTGAATAAATTCTTTTTAACATTCTGTTTGGCAAAATGAGTAATACATGTAAAATACTCTTGATGTATTGGCCATACCCACGGATGAGGTTGTTGGGAGGAAAGTGCTTTGTGATTGTTTTAGTTTCAGCTGTTTTCTTTTTTCATGGAACATTATTTTTTACTTGAGAATGACTAATGCACAGACTATGGATATTCAGACTTTTGACATTTAGCATATATTTTTAAAAATGACTAAGAGAACCTGTCAGTTCAAGGAAAAGTAGTGGCAGTGTTTGTTACCAGAGATATAGAACTTTCACGTGAATGTTAAGATTTTGAAAGACTTTAATCTATCATTGTAAAATTGTCAGCTCCTCATTTTTAAAGAGTTTCCTGATAGAGTATAGGCACTATTAACATATGTGACTTTTAAAAATTAAATCATATAATGATATATGTCAACATATAGGAAAATCCTTGTGACTCAGTAACCAGCATTTTCTTTTTTTTAATTCATTTTATTGATTTGTCACAATTGTACATTAATTGATCCCTCCTTCTCCCTCTATATACCCCCTCTGTATCCCACCTCCAGTCACTCCATCTCCTATTTTTCTGCAAATTGTTGGTTTGAACCAGTATTTTTCATATGATGACTGTGTGGTGTTAGATTTCATTCTAAATCTAGGCTAGCCCATGACATTTTAAAGGATAAAATAGAATAGAAGTTCATTCACACAATTTCAGATTCCATATTACAACTAACTTTTTAGTAAATCCCACTTGTATTTCTGTATAGAATCAAGGAAGAATAGCTTCCGTTATCTAAAAAGCCACAATTATCTATTTAAATATTAGTAAAACATTCCATTTCCAGTTACCTATTTGTGTTAGGTGTAACACATAAAACAAAAGCACCCTGGGATTTTAATATTGTTAATATTTTAATATTTAATATTTTAATATTGTTTTGGAAGTTGTAGCCAGGGAAATAAGGCAAGAGAAAGATATAAAAGGGATACAAATAGGAAAAGAGGAACTGAAACTATCATTATATGCAGATGATATGATTCTATATGTAGAGAACCAAAAAAAATCCACAGAAAAACTCCTTGAAATAATTAACCAGTTCAGTAAGGTTGCCGACTACAAAGTCAACACACAGAAATCAGTAGCCTTCCTATACGCAGAAAGCCAAGCAGAAGAAGAAGAAATTAAAAAAGTCATCCCATTTACCATCGCACCAAAAACAGTTAAATACCTGGGAATAAACCTAACAAAACATGTAAAAGAACTATACAAAGAAAACTTTAAAACACTACTAAAAGAGATAGAAGAAGACACAAGGAAATGGAAAGACATTCCTTGCTCATGGATGGGAAGAATTAACATCATCAAAATGGCCATCCTACCAAAAGCAATCTACAGATTCAATGCAATCCCATTAAAAAT
>PVHY01004283.1:0-38848 GCA_004024945.1 Uropsilus gracilis
TGAACGGGCCCGGTCCGCCGCCAGGCCGGGAGCCCGGGCGCCGCCCCGGGGCGGGGAGGGGGAGGTGCCCGCCCCGCCGCCGGGCCTGGCCACGCGGCCGCTCCCGGCCGAGACGGGCGCCTCCGGCCCACGGCCGTTCGGGGTCCGGCCACGCACCCCTCCTCCGAGCGCCCGTGGCCCCGCACCCACACCCGAAACCTGAGGCGGGAACGTGCCGCCCTACGTTCGCTTCAGGGCCTTCGCCCCAGATCGCCATTCGCTTGGCGATGGCCACGGTCTGCTGTGCTGCGGGGCTCTGTTCAAGACGCGCGGTTTCCCGAAACCCGCATCCTTACGATAGGTACATTTTCCTTAGTTGTGGTTGTTTTTCAGGCCAAGGACTGATTTTCCTTACTCTTGCTCTCCGTTGGACTTGACAAACCAGAGTGGTGCAAAAAGGCAAGCGAGCCTTTTGTGTAAACCCCAAGCCCAGGGACCTTAAAGTGCTGGATTTAAATCACGTCCAGGCTTTCTTTGTCCATCTTTTGGCTCTGCTTTTTCAAAATGTGGGTCCCCTCTTCTCCCCTGGTAGATAGCCCCTCTTGTGCAGGGTTTCATTGGTGCAGCCAAGCAAACAGCAAAGAGCTCTTTTTTTTTTTTGAGACTAGGTCTCGCTATTTTTGCCCGTGGAACCGCAGGTTCACGTTGCCCGGGGTACCACGGACTCAAGGGATCCTCAGCCTCAGCTTCCCAGGTAACTGGGATTACAGGTGCGCACCACCAGACCCAGCTCTCTTTTTTGGGACTAGGTCTCGCTCTGTGCCCCCCGTAGGACTCAACCACGATCCCTGGCCCCAGCCGCAGTTTCCTAGGCTGCCATCTACAGGCATGCGCCACCATGCCCGGCCAAGAGCTCCACTTTTTGAGAGCCTTCTGCAAAAATCCCTGCTTGAGATTTCACAATCCTGTGCCCACTCCTGAATCTATTATGTTTGAGTGTGTAGACTTCGAATGATCAGCTGAGCAGCACTCAGCCAAGAATAAGGTGCTATGCGGGATCAGCCTGACCTCTAGAGGGTGCTGTGGTCCACCCCCTACTCCCCCAGAGGCACTTTTCCCCCAATTATGGAGGGGCAGCTCACCCTTCTGAGGTAAGGCCTTCCCTGGCAGTTGCCCTTAGTGGGAGCCACCCAAACACAACTCCAGCCCCAAGGACCATGCCTTTTCACTCTAGCAGAGTACCTGGAATAAGGCAAGGAATTCAAACACCTATTAAAAGAATAAAGAGGCCGGGCATGGTGGCTCCTGCCTGTAAGCTTCAGCCTATGAAGCAGCCGGGGCTAGGGATCGTGGTTCGAGTCCTGCCTGGGGCCTGTAGTGAGACCTAGTTCCAAAAAAAATAGCTGGGCGTGGTGGTGCACGCCTGTAATCCCAGCTATCTGGGAAGCTGAGGCTGGGGAATGCTTGAGTCCATGGTACCCCGGGCAACGAGAGCCTGCGGTTCCATGGGCAAAAATAGTGAGACCTAGTCTCAAAAAAAAAAAAAAAAAAAAAGAATAAAGAAATGGGTTTAAACATTCTCCTGTGTGGATTGTAACACACCACTCCTTCCAGTCCATTCTAAAGGGGAGGACACTCATTTATTGAGCACTTACTATATCCCAGACGCTTTATTTGTCCGAATCCTGTAATTAGTGACCACTATTAAAGATGGAAAAACAGGCTCAGGGGTTAACCTGCCCCATTCAAGCCATTAGTAGTTGATGGCCAGAAACCAAAACTTGATCAGCTACAAAGCTTGAGCCATTCCATCGCAAACAGCTCTCTCTTCTAGTGGGTATAAAAGGAAATAAGCCAAATAAGAGGAAGTTTCTCCATCACCTAATGAAACTAGAGGAATCTGTAAGAAACTCTTGTCACTGGCCTAAGAATATGTGATTCATCCTATAAACAACTGTCAAGGATATCCTGAATCCTTTAAAGTGATTCAAGTTTACAAATAAATATGTAGGCGTTTCATTGTATTATTCATTTCTCAATTGCAGGCAATCTAATATACTTCAGACCCTAAACTTATGAGAGTTTGCAGGCTCATAGAATTTTAAATCCTGGTTATTTAAAAAGATCCCCTCATTTCACGGATAAGGAAATCAGAAAAGTTAAGTAATTTGTTTCACCAATTTTATCTGTCTCTTAGGTTCTAGATTTGACCTTCTTCCATATTCTTTTTTTTTTTTTTTTTTGAGACTAGGTCTCACTATTTTTGCCCATGGAACCTCATGTTGCTCAGGGTACCGCAGACTCAAGCAATCCCCAGCCTCAACTTCCCAGGTAGCTGGGATTACAGGCGCGCACCACCACTCCCAGCTATTTTTTCAGGACTAGATCTTGCTATGTGCCCCTGGGGACTCGAACCGTGATCCCTGCCCCCGGCCGTGGTGGTTTCTTAGGCTGCCGCCTATAGGCATGCGCCACCATGCCCAGCCTTTCTTACATATTTAATGTGAAAAGTATCACATCTTGGAAATACGGTGAATTATATTTTATCCAGACAGTACATTTCTATCAGCAACATCAACCTATCTCACACAGTAACTCAACAGGGATCATGCCTAACTTACTGTTTTTAAGTTACTAGATCTATTTTTACTAATGTCTTTACATTTTTCTCTTGAATTTCTACATAACTTTCAGTTTGAGGCCAGCAGTTATTTTCCATTCAGCTAACTCTAGCTGAATGTTAGCTTAGCAACTGGCTTCTACTCAAGTAAAATATCTCCACAGTGTGGGTGTTAATAGTCCTTTCAGTGCTAAAAAAAAAAAAAAAAAAAATCTATGAAAGATATGAACTATAGTTTCCTACATATAATTCAAGAACACTAAAAGTTAATTCTCTGCACACAACTGTTTATATAACATTTTAAAGTCCTGTATACCAATTATAGATTTTGAGATTGTAGGCACTGCCCCTAACAGATATGTTATGAACAGCAACCTATGATTTATAGAACTTAGAGAATTAAGAAGACAATAAGACCAATGGGGAAAGGGTTAGTAGTGGGACCCGTTAGGAGATCTGACATGAACGTAACCCTAAGGATAAATGAGAACAGACTTGAATTACATGAAGTGATAATAGCAATGAACACATTTGTTTCATAAAGCCCTGAATACCAGGCATATCTAGGGTAACCATTATTTGGTAACCCTAAAATGAAGCACACAAGGAAAACTGTCTAAACAGTAGGATTCTGGCCGGGCACGGTGGCTCGTGCTTGTAAGCTTCAGCCTATGAAGCGGCCAGGGCTAGGGATCGCGGTTCGAGTCCCGCCTGGGGCCCGTAGCGAGACCTAGTTCCAAAAAAAATAGCTGGGTGTGGTGGCTTGCGTCTGTCATCCCAGCTACCTGGGAAGCTGAGGCTGAGGATTGCTTGAGTCTGTGGTACCCTGGGCAACGAGAGCCTGCTGTTCCACGGGCAAAAATAGCAAGACCTAGTCTCAAAAAAATAAATAAATAAACAGCAGGATTCTGAGAGCCTTAACCCAGGATTCCTCTTCAGATATCCCCCAAATCAAGAATCTTTTAGATTTTGGTGAAGGTGGTGGGCAAAGCAAGGAGACATTCCAGATACCCAGAGTATGGACTGGAAGTATAGGGGTAGGAAGAAGAGTCCTAGCTTCCTGTTAATGAGAATAGGTTTTCCAAAAGAAATGACCAAATCTTAAAAAACAAGCAGGCTGCTGGGGGCAATTTCAGAAATGAGATTTCTAGAAAAATAGGAATACAGCAATCTAACAGATGAGCAAAATAATGTCCACAGATAAGCTGTCATCGGTCTATCTTTATGAATGTTCATATATTTCATCTTCTCCTGATCAGTAGGTAAAAAATAATCAGAAATTTCTTAATTATTAATAGAAAAGCAATCATCTTTTATTAATCTCTGATTTAAAATGTCATACCAACAAACTTATGATATATGGCTATCATTTTATTAATATGAAGCAATGAGATAAATTCTTTAACAGGAATACTGATTCACTACCATCAACGTGTATTGATACTCTGGTATTACTATCATACTTGCTTCAGTCAAATTATGTCTGGATTACTTGCACTGCCACATGTAAAATACATTTGAATAGAATAGCACAGAGTCATGCACTTTTTCTTTCTGGTTCAAATGCATGTAAATGCACCAACGTACAATGGGTTTTTCACTGCTCAAGGACTTCATAATATATGAACAACTTTTCAGAACACTATTTCTGTTAAAAGTTTTTAGTTGAAGGAGGAGGGAAGCAATACTACGGTATAGAAGACCCATCCACAAAGTCTCTTCTGGAGAAATATTTGAGAAAACAATTATAGTCCTATAATGACTGTAATCAAGATCATCCTACAAGGACATGAAGGTAGATTCACTCTCCTGGAGAGTTTCTGATCTTATTAAGAATATTACGACAGGGGAGGAAATAGTATAAAGACATTCTAGCAGAAGACTCTCCTAGAGAGATATTTTGAACATAATTCAGTCCTAGAATGACTATGAAGATGACGTGTTGGTTGAATCATTTTGGTGAAGAAGCCTGTGTCTAGAAAGACACTCACAATAATGTAATTAAATGCTGTTGAACCTTTTATGTTTTGTGATACTAGAAGAGGCCATGAAAGCAGAAAAAGGTAGCACTATAATAAAGAGTAAGGAAATACTTGAAGAATAAACACTTAACACAAAAATTTCATATGGTATCTAGTACATTTTCATGTCAAATCATTTCACTAAACATACAAAATTTTTAAATGGCAACTAATAAATTTTTTAACAAAATTCACAAATAGATTATAAAAATTGATCATAAATGTTTTATGTATAAAGATTTAAGGGAAAGTTTACAATTCTACATTATTCTGTTTAATCAAATACTTGAGGAATTTCAGTTACTGCTGAGGAACAGTTCATAAATTTCTAAAATAATTTAGTTATGAAAATAATATCACAATTAAAATTTGGCATAGTAGCATTTCAGCAATCTTTAGTCATCCACAAAGGTCAACCGGCCTGGCCCTTCATTCTTCATCCATCGCCTGTATCTCTTCCATCTAGGGTCATTTGCTAATTTTTTCTTCAGTTCTTCTTCTTGTTCTTGTTTGTAGACCTGTAAGAATAAGTAACACGGACTTTACAATCCAAAGAGAAATATCTGTCATTAGCTTTATCTACATCATTTACATTTCTCGACTACTACTTTAAGTAAAAGTTTCCAGTAATGTATTGATTTGTCTTCTGAAGACCATGCGTCTAAAAATACTAAGCAATTAATCACTTTAGCATTGTTAAAAAGAAAAACAAAACTGGTACAAGAACCAGTAACTTTTGTCAGTAATTTTTGTAACCTGAGATATTATTTTCTTCACTAAAATCATACATAAACTGAGCTTAAAGGGTTAAGCGTTTCCTCTGTGCAACTAACACCCAATATTAAAGAATCAACACTTTTATTATTTTTTTAAACAGGGTGCTCTGTAAATAGAACTGATGACTTCCAATATCTGTTGAGCTTAACCAAGGAATAAAGTGACTTTATTTATATGCTGTGCCAAAGTGAATTTACATCTACTTTTATTTTCAATGATATTAATGTTTTTCCAAATTTTTTAAATTAAAGTTTGCAAAGGAAACCACTTGGGCCGGGCATGGTGGCTTGTGCCTGTAAGCTTCAGCCTATGAAGCAGCCGGGGCTAGGGATTGTGATTCAAGTCCTGCCTGCGGACGGTAGCGAGACCTAGTTCCAAAACAATAGCCGGGCATGGTGGCATGCGCCTGTAATCCCTGCTACCTGGGAAGCTGAGGCTGGGGATTGCTTGAGTCTGTGGTACCCTGGGCAACAAGAGTCTGTGGTTCCACGGGCAAAAATAGCGAGACCTACTCTCAAAAAAAAAAAAAAAAAAAAGCAAGACATAGTCTCAAAAAACAAAAATTAAATAAACCACTCAATTTAAGAACAAAAAATAATCTGCATTTCTATAACTGTTAGGTAAATCAAAATGGACAAATTTTCACAACCAGTTTCATAGCCACATCAAATTTTACAAAGAAATTAAGAAGATAATAGCTGGGCATGGTGGCGCGCGCCTGTAATCCCAGCTACCTAGGAAGCTGAGGCTGGGGACTGCTTGAGTCTATGGTACCCCAGGCAACATGAACCTGTGGTTCCATGGGCAAAAATAACGAGACCTAGTCTCAAAAAAAAAAAACAAAACTTCACTTTTGGTAAAATCTACTTAGGACACCATATATAAAAAAGCATATCTACAAAATGAAAATCATAAACAATATCCTAGATTTTTTATGAGCATTTCTCCATGCTCTATTCTTATATTAATACATTAATCAATTAATTTTAGCCAGAACCTAAAATACTAGGATGAGACTGCTAGTTGTTTTAAAGCTATTCATGTACTAATCACCTCAAAGTAATTGCTCTAGTTGTTGACTGTAGAGTATGGCACCTATTATAATGCCCAAGATCTAGGGGCATTATATAGTAAATCAATTTAGTTTAAAAGCAAAAGTAACTTTTCATACATGTTAGTTACATAGAAGATTCTGTGGCCATCTATATGAAAATGAAATTATTTTAATATAAATTCCACCAGAATGTCTTCCTCTGTATACAAGTGTGTTTATGTTACTGTTTGCTTTTTCAATCTCTGTGGCAAGTTTACCACTGGAAGAAAATTCAGGGAATACCAAATTTAAATTAGTGTAGTAAAAAGAGTTGTTGCTATCTCCTTGCAAACAAGTATCCTACTATAGCGTAACCAATTAGACCATTGTTAAAAGTTAAATTATTTTAAGTTCCCCTTCTAAAAAGACAAGTGTTGAAAACCCATTGTTTCACTACCAAATAATCACATTTTCAATAATAAAAGTAAACATTTTTATTCATTATTTAACTCTCAGACTTCAGAACTCCGCACACACTTCTGGGATCCTTTATCATGAATCTAATTTTCTCTGGGTAAAAAAATGACACTACTCACCTCATAATTCTCCTTAATCCAAAGCTCCCTTTTAAGAAAAGTTTCTTTCTGATGATCTTCCAGACTATCAAACTGAGACTTCGACATCTTCATGAACTTACGTATGATATATAGTCTTTCTTCCTCTCCATATTCTTTGCCTTTGATGTTAAAATTATAGATCCACTGACAGTACCACACTATATATGAGCACACGTGAAAAGGGGCTAAGAGAATTTGAAATAGAAGAAGGTCACGTATTTGGGGTTTCTGATAGCCCCCCTTTATATCTATTTTACTTTTTATAATGTTCTTTATGATGTTCTCCTCTTCATCACGAATCTCCTCTTTGGACTTTTTGTTTCTGCCCCTCTCTTTGGCTTTTTTGAGCAATCCCTGCTGCTTGGCAATCTCTGTGGCTTGGATTCGATACTTGGGCACTGTGGCTAGGTAGTTGATTGCCTTATCGTAGCTATTCCACCAACTGAAAAACTGGAATATTGAAGAAAGAAAAATGAACCTTTTTATTACCAAAATTCATCTTGGTGAATACCACTGCCCCAGAAACCCATTCTTTTTAAAAATAAGGACCTCAAACATCTTACTCAACAAGTTAAGGGTATAAATGAATAATGCCTCTGTGTATGCAGGACCCCCTGACTAAGGATGTCAGGTGAGCCTTGAGCTAAATCAAAAAGTCACTGATTGAGAGAGGAGACTCCCGAGCTCAGAGGATGATCTATGGAACATCACAGCACACCCACCGCTTCTACAGTGCAAGTCCTTGACTTTCCCAGGATCACAGTGAAGAGACCTCTTTCTTTTGTGAGACTACAGCCTTCGTGCTAGAGGAAGAGTTAAAGGACAAACTAGCTGATGAGAAATTTGATTTTAAAAATCCAGAATGTAAACCTGGGCAACTATATTCTTCCCCATCTCCTTTCTAAAACACCTACTACATGTGCCGCAGCAATGCTCACCTATTCTAAATGCAGAGTCAAGTATTTATTCTTAGTTAGAAAAACATTAGCCCACTTCATAAATTCAACATAAAAGGCTTTATGAACTGTCAAAACAAGTTCTACTCCTCACATGGCACCTCCATGTTTCAGCTATTGTTTTAGAGTGACTACAGCAATTATACCAATGAAATCCTGAAATATTATAGCAGCAGCCTATTAATAGTGAACAATGTATTTAGTATGTCTCATTGAAAACAAAAATGAAATTTTTCCTGCTCTCTGTTCTAAAACATTTCTACAAAAGCTGATACAGTTAAAATATACAACTTTAGTTTTCAGTAGAAATTCTTTGGTCATATAAACTGAATCTCATTTCTGGAAATTAAGTTAAAAAAAGCATCTTTAAATCGGCCAATTACTGCATTCTAGTCACCTGACTATATTCTTCCTTTAAAGAGTCATGATAGGCATAAAATAGGAAAAACTCACTTTAGGTTGAAGTTAATTTTTTGTGATAGCTTAAAACAACATAAAAAGTTATGACAGCTCTTTCAGTCTGTTTCCTTAGTGTTCAACCCAAGCATAAGCACTCTTAGCAAGCATATAGAAAAGATGAGGTATTTCTGGTTACTACAGTGATAGCAAGTACCACTGGTAATTGGTGAACCTGATATATTAAACTGTCAATTTTTTCCCAAGTATAGTGGGAAATCATTGAGAAAGAAAAAAAAAAAAGTCCTACAAAGGTAAATGATATGAAATCATGTGACTATCATGTGGAAAACAAAGGGGACCATGAGAAAAAGGGGGTATTTGACTTGTTTATTTTTGCAGTTCTGTAATACATTCATCATCAATTCCCTGGAGCGCCCATTGATGACAATTCCAATGTTATCAACTGGTTGAATAAGTGAATATTTTTCTAATGTGAAAAATTAAAGTCAACTGCAAGCAGTGGGCAATGTGTACCCGAGCACATGCGTGCAGATACACCTATCATCAATACACACCTGAAATAAAGAAATAGCACACACGCTGACCAGAATCACCACTCTGACGTCCACTGAGGGGGCCAGGCGCCTGCTGTAGTACTGATAGTAATGGCTGTAGTACTCTTCTGGGTGATCCAGCATGTAGTCATAATCTTTCCGTGTTTCTTCATCCTGTAAAATAATGAGATATCCTATTTTTATAAGACATTTCATAAAATGGCCCTTTTTTATAATCTGCATCAAATCGAGAATTTCAGAATTATTTCAGAGTAGAAACTCTCAACCAAAGCATTCACATGTATTTGTTTCCAGAATTTTAAATATTTGGTACAAGGCGTAATAAAAAACATTCTCCCCCCCCCCAAATTCTTAGGTACTAATTATCCCCCCACAAAAGTTAAAAAACAAAAACAAACAAACAAAAACTTTAAAAACCATCAACCATGCCTTTTTAGCCAGTACTGTGGCACTAGTAAGGGTGTCACTGTGTTCTTATAACTTAAGGACATGTTGACATCCAGCCTCAAGAACTGACATGTTGATAGAGAAAAGTTTATCTTGTTATATATATTCACTATATATATATTTGTTGTTGTTTTGTTTTGTTTTTGAGACAAGGTCTCACTATTTTACCCGTGGAACCGCAGGCTCACGTTGCCTGGGGTACCATGGACTCAAGCAATCCCCAGCCTCAGCTTCCCAGGTAGCTGGGATTACAGGCGTGCGCCACCACGCCCAGCTATTTTTTTGGAACTAGGTCTCGATATGCTGCCCTGAGCAGGATTTGAACTGCGATCCCCAGTTCTGGCCACAGTTTCCTAGGCTGCCACTTACAGGCATGCACCATCGTGCCTGGACTATATTCACTATTATTTTCCAGCCTTGTGCAGGAAATTTTCTGATGAAAATAAATACTGAAACAATAATAAGTAGACGAAGCCAGTCTGTCCTTACAAATTAAACTATTCTCTCAAGAAACCATCAGACACAGAAGCAGGCTCAAGGTCCAGGTCAGCGGCTCTGTGGGAAACTGTAGCCTCTTTGAACATGTTCTTGATTTGTAAGAGATAAAATAATGCCTGCAAATTTTATAAGGTTATTTTAAACATCAGTGGCATTCATTACATAAAATATATGTAGCACTTTACTATTAAAACATATCATCACAGCCCAGTTCGTGAATGAAGTAATGACAGATAGCTTTCTCAGTGGTATAAACAAGAAAAAAAATTAAACCGTCAGGAGTGCTGTTCTGACTGTTTACAAATGAAGACATTTCTTAAAGCCTTCTCTAATTGTAAAGAATTTCTAACAGTAATAAATGCTAACCTCTTAATAAACTACACAGATCAAAGAGTCGTTAAATATATTATCATGTTTTTTATTCCACCTAAAACGTATTTTTCAATTTGCCCTATTTTTTAAAAAAAGGTTAAAGATTAAGTCTAAAACCACAACAAATTACTATTCTGTGTAAGTGGATGTAGCAGAATTCATTTTGGAAAAAAAATTAACCTAGGAGGATTTCTTGCTAAGATAAATTCTTCAACATTCATAAAGTTGCAGATTCTTAGTTAAAGGGATTTCACAATCTATATCTAGTGCTTTGCTACTGCAAACAAATGCTCTGGGGTCCGTTGCAAGCCTTCTCCTGAGTCCTTCAACAGGCAGTTGCTCTAATTTGCTAATGACAGAATCTTCTCAGTATCCATTAAAATAATTTTGTACTTTCTCTTAAGAACCCTGGATTTGAATGAGAGCATTCATTGTCAGTGATAGTTCTTATAAGCAGAGTATTTTAACCTTTGACTAGAATTTGAAACTAAACTAGTAGCTGATACAATGGCATAGAAAAATAAAGTCTATCCCACTACACTACAGGCGGTGTGCTAACATGAGAACTGTCTATTATTTAATTCCTCAGAGGGCTCAATTCAGGCTATTATTTTCAAAATAACTCCTTGTATGTTCTTTTGTGTCAGAAAGGAAATTCTTGTGTCAGGGCCATTCATCCCTGCTGTCAATTCATTATTCCTTAGATAAACCCTTATCTCACATTGTAGGGCTTCCCACCTGAAGAGGCTAACAATTAACAGGTTAGATAGTTCTGATGTATATGCCAGTATCTCTTGATGTATTTCTTTTAGGGTACTTCAAAAAGTCCTTTAGGAATTTTTCCATTTTCCCTCTATTCTTTGCTTTTAGGGCTAATTTTATAGAAATGCTCTGCCTGTGGCCTGAAGTCCTTGACTTTTCACTCAGTCTCCCAATTGTGGAAAATGCTTTTTGAAATATATTTCTTTAAATACAATTTTTCTCCTTACTCCAACTAGGTTACACCTAGTTTTGAAAGAGACTGGTGATTTCAGTGCTCAAACACACTCCTCCAATCCTCTGGCATCACTCTGTACACACAGCCCTTTGCCCAGCCTGGCTGACTGTATCACCAAGATCTCTGAGAGTTGCAGAACTTGTAGGTAGATGTTACAAGTCTGATACTTCTTTCTTCTTGGCTCTTACTGTTAAGCATTTCACCCAGATCCTTACCCAGGGTCACCCTTTTCCTACTGGTTCCTAGACTAATGACTCATTAAGTCCAGAGTTCTTCTAACAAAATGGTCAGAAATTAGGCACGGTAACTCGTGCCTGTAAGCTTCAGCCTATGAAGCGGCCAGGGTTAGGGATCGTGGTTTAAGTCCTGCCTGCGGCCCATAGCAAGACCTAGTTCCAAAAAAAAAAAAAAAAAAATAGCTGGGTATGGTGGCGTGCGCCTGTAATCCCAGCTACCTGGGAAGCTGAGGCTGGGGATTGCTTGTGTCTGTGGTACCCCGGGCAACAAGAGCCTGCGGTCCCATGGGCAAAAATAGCGAGACCTAGTCTCAAAAACAAAACAAAATGGTCAGAAATTGCTGTAGCACCAACAACTCCACAATCTGGTCCTTGTGCCTCTACTGCAACCAGAGTCTTTGGGGTCAAGTCAGAATCCTCTGAAGAGTTCTCAAACTACCTAATTCCAACAAACGGTTTCAGAGTGAAGTCTGGCGTATTTTAGGATGGTTTTCTCTTCCTTGGGGTCACCATAAATATATGGTTCTGTTTAGTTCTGTCTAGAAACAAGATGGTCAGTGATCTCCTTAACAGGCCATTTAATCAATCAGAAACTTCACATATGGGTTTACAACTTTCTCACCAGGAAGAAAATTGTTAGCCTCAGGTATGCATAATATACTTTTGTGTTCAAGGCTGGCACAAATTGGAGAATAAGTGTTCTCAATAGATTTAAGTCAAAATTCCTCAGTGACCTACACAATTTATAATCAACCTGTAAGAATACTCGAATACCCAAAATACTATCAAAAAAGACAAGGTGGAGTCTGGGACCCAATTAGAGTCAAAGGCACATTTTTATTTGAGTATCACCTATTTATTTTCCCTGCACTCACCTTGCAACTAAGGAGGCCCACATATTTTTGTTTTTCATCTCCAATGCTTCCCTGTGGCCAATTAATCAGTTAAAATTTCCTTGGGGCCATCCTGGCCCAAACTCCCCTAACTTAACAACATCTCACCTCCCCTCTTTTGGCCTCCCCTCTTTTGGCCAAGCAAACATTCTGATAGCGGTTTCTGGAATTTGATGTGTTCCCCAGAACAGCATTCTCTTTCACACTTATGACTTTAAATGTATCATTTCTAAGCCAAATGTTCACCCCTTTGTTCCCCTCTCATGAGCTCCTATTAATCTAGGGACGCAAAGGTTACTACCTCAGACAGACCACTCTCATTACACTTACAATCCATTTATAGCACTTATCACATTGTAATCAGTCTAGAACATCTAGAAGACAGGTAGGGATGACTCAAACTCTGTATATCCAAAGCCTAGCACAGTGCCTGGCATTCAAAAACATTTCAAAATTTTGTAAAGGCTCTCACTAGCTATAACTTCTCTCCAGCCACACAGTTCTCCATCTCACCAAGAAGGCTGGATGGTTATTATGTCACAAAAATTTTGGCTTGATTGCACAGCTGCAAAAATATGCTAATGTGGCTACAATGGCTTAAACCTTAAAACAGTTTAATATCTTACCTTTCAATAAGGTAGTACTCTTTCAGCAATTTTGTGGATCTTAAGGTCCCAGGGTCAGGAGATTCCAACTTCTTTCCAAAACCAAAACCTTTATACTTGTTTCTTCCTCCTCTCTGTCCTGAGTCTTGACAAGCAGGGCAATAAGCTCCTTTGTTTCTAATCGCTACAGGAAAAAAATGGTGCTTCTGCTGGTGTCCACTCCACTCCCAATCCTCTCGGGCATATGCAGGAGGACTGGAACACAACCACCAATATCTAGATCAAAAGTGAACAAGAGGAAACCCACAAGCAATGGAAGCACTGAACCTTTCCTTCTCTTACAAAATTGTTCACTCCCCACCCGCAGAGGCAAAATATAGTATAGTCTTGCCCTTAAAATAATTTGATCTCAATAAATAAAAATTTTGCAATAAGTTCACACTGCAGCTACTTACACATTAAAGTTTTTCTATTACACAGACAGTAGAAACCATTTTAGGTTGGTAAAGGCCAGGAAACAAAAATAAATGAAAATGCTTAATATTTTGTTCACTCTTAAAAAATAGTAATCCTATTTTTAAAAGAAATGCCATACAAATATTCTTTAAAAAAAAATCACATCTGCTCCCTTAATTTTTTTCTAGGTCATTACATCCTACTGAAAGAGGAAGAAAGTTACCTGCTGTCAGTTTCTTTTCTTGCACCCTGCCCACTATGACTCAACCAACTATCTTCTCCTCTACATAATGGTCTTGGCAACTTCCAAGATTCTCTGTATCACCTATATGCTTATGACACTCACATCTGTTTTTCCTCTTTTTCTGAATCAATGCTGAGGATAACATTTCTCAAATCTGACATGCTCAAAATCCAAAACTGTTTTTCTTTCAGTTAATATTATCACTATCATCCACATGGTGACCTAAGCCTATATCAGCAATTTTGAACTCAGCAAATAGTATAGAGAGCAGTAAGCTTTGTGTTGAACATGAAGGAGGGTAAAGAGATAGGCACGATTCCACTCCTAAGAACTCTCCCATCTACAAGATTCCAACAAGCAAGGAGACACAATTCCAAGTGCTAAGAAATAAAGAACAGAGTAACTCTGATGCCAAAGTTGGTAATGGAACTCAAAGGAGAGACGAATTAAGTGCTGGATTCTGAAAGCAAGTACAATAAAGGTATCTGAGGCAAAGAGAACAGCAAGTGTTAAGATACAGAGAAACATCAATGAATCAAATGCCTTCAGTGAAGCTTGAGTACTGGGGAAATTTAGGAAGAACAGTACATGTGGCCAAAAAGACAGATTTGGATATAATTATATCTTATATGCCAACCCTCAGGAAATAGGGTAATTACTGATTGCAGGACTCCAAATGTCAAGTACAGAACAACACTGCACAGAAATATTTATTTTTGAAAGACAATCTGATAGTTTTATAAAGACTGGAATGAAGGGAAAACAGGTTTTAGACACTAAGGAATGGAATAAATAGGACTTGGTGATGAAAGGGTATAAAAGTCATAGGCAATGTTGATTATGATAGCAACACCAGCTACTAAACAGACCAATCGAGATAATGCCCTTGCCTGGAAGCAAGTCTGGAGGTGGTGCGGGGCCAATTTGTGAAGAGGGCTGTGAAATGGTGGCAGGGAAAACTACTGGACATCCTTTCAATACCAGGAGTTTCCAGGGCACATCTATTCCTAATAGATGTTTGTTTTAGACAAAAGCAACCGCAAAAACTGTAAAAAATGGAAGTATTACAAACAAGTTCTGCTCACAGAAAGGCAAATTATACCCAGTGGAATGCAACTTATTAAATACTGGGAAATATTTATAGCATTTTTTATTTACAAATGTCAAGTACTTTCTCTTTTGAGCCAGTTTTAGTACATTACTGGTTTTTCTCAGTGAGTTAAATGTTTGATACACTTAAATACATGTTCATTTTTTATCCGTAGGTGTTCTGAAAATGTACATTTACTCAGGATTTACAAAGATGTAAACATATATATGTCATCAATAAAATTTTTTTTACATGTACGTTTTAGCAAAGATACCAAGATTGACTTCAGACATACTTAACTGTGAGTACCTGTGCGATCCATGAGAGGGAAGTGAAAATATGAACCAAGCAAACACAGACTTTAGAGTTACGAGCTTAAAAGCAGTGGCTGAAGGAAGAGATTAGAAAAATTTGAAAAGAGGACACAAAGGACAGAACTATAAGGAAAAGCAATACTTAAAGATATAGAGAAAGGAAAAGTATGAAAACTGACAAGTGACTGGAAATACAGGAGAAACGGGAGAAAATTACATCAAGGAAGTGAAGGGAGAACAGAACTACATATCAACAACATAAAGAACCACACAGAGTAGGATGAGATGAAGGGCAGGTGCCCCACATGGCTGCTGACTTTCAGAATGCCAAGTGCATGGCCGGTGTTACAACAGGAATGGAAGGAGGGTGAGGAAGACAACCAACGGTAAGATAAAAAGAAGTAGGAAAGTGTCACCAGAGTTTTAAAAGAAGCAAAATTGAGCAAAAGGAAATGAAAAGTGAACGAAGAGATTCTTGTTACCGAAGAACAATGAGGTTCCAGAACACAATGAAAATAAAATAAGCTCAGTTGCAAATACCTCCCTAACCTGCCCCAACTCATCTGTGATGTTGTTTTCAGAATTTGGTGATTTTTTTTTTTTTTAAACAACAGCAGATTGTGTTATTTCTCCAATGGAAAACCTCGGGAACTATTCAACATACAAAGTTAAAATTCCTAATTACAACTTAAAGGGTCTTTCATCATTTACTCTCAAACTGAGCTTTAGTTTCCTGAAACAATCTCCCTATGATGCATCTGATAAGCTTCTCACCTAGAAGCAGATGATCCCCTAAACTTCTATCAAAACTGCAATAAAGCTGGGCACGGTGGTGTGAGCCTTTAAGTGACAGCTGATGGAGTTGCGGCTGGGTCTGCACATGCGAGACCTAGTCCCAAAAAAATAGCTGGGCATGGTGGCAAGCACCTGTAATCCTAGCTGCCTCGGAACCTGAGGCTGGAGATTGCTTGAGCCTGTGATACCACAGGCAACGTGAGCCTGCAGTTCCACAGGCAAAAGCAGCGAGACCTAGTCTCAAAAAAAAGTGTAATAAAGTCTTTGGGCTTGTGAATATACCTCCAAATGTTCCATGATAAATCGGCACAAACTAAGATGTGAAGAGTTCAGTTTTTGGTCAAAATTTATCAAAAAGAATTTATCGATTTTTTTGTTGCTAAAAGCTTTGATTGGGTGTTGATGGCGTCAATGTGTCAGGTAGTCACAGTACTAGAATTAAACACACCTGATGTATAATCACCCTTGGCTATAAATAGGGAATAACCACTAAAATTTAGGGATCGCCAGGCACGGTGGCTCGTGCCTGTAAGCTTCAGCCTATGAAGTGGCTGGGGCTAGGGATCGCGGTTCGAATTCCGCTAGGAGCAAGACAGCAAGACCTAGTCCCAAAAAATAGCTGGGCGTGGTGGCACACACTTGTAATCCCAGCTACCTGGGAAGCTGAGGCTGGGGATTGCTTGAGTCCGTGGTACCCCGGGCAATGTGAGCCTGTGGTTCCATGGGCAAAAATAGCGAGACCTAGTCTCAAAAAAAATAAAATAAAATTTAGGGATCAGTTAAAAAATACAGAGCACTGTGCACTCACAGCAGAAATAGCCAATATGTCAAATAAACTACCATATCTTTCTTCTGAGCCCATGCAGAAATCATTTTCCTTTTTGTCATCTTTCTTACTAAACCCAGACAAGGCCTCAAGACCTTTACAGTGTTCTAAGGGAAAGAAGCCAATCGGAGCTGGCACACAAAAATGAAAGTGATTTGTCATCCCTGGCCATGAGTTACTCAATTTCACTGTTGATCAACATTACTACTATATTAGAAATTTATACCATTTCTATTACATTTACTCAATTATTATGAACAACTGGTAAAAATCTAGCTACTGAAAAACTAGTAATAACAATAAGCACAATTAATTTTCCCCTCAAAGTATCCCTGGGATAAGTATAACAAAAGTGGAAAAAATATTTACGACTAAAATACGTTACCAAACTACATCTCATTTCTGCAAAAAGCCTTGCACACTTAGAACTACTTATTTTTGTTGATCAAGTTTTCCCAGAAATGTCCTTTCACCATTAACCTTGACTTTGTTTTAGACCCAGATCAAAGAGTATATTCTTCTCTAATCTCCTCAAGAAGAAATAACTGTGTCCTCTCAGTGCTACAATATAATCTGGAGACATTTTCATTATATGACTTATATAAATAACCAAACAATAAGTATGTGTCTCCTTGTTAGAGTAAGGGCAGGAACCATATGCCTTTTTCATTTTTATGGTCTCCTCCCCCAGCATCTACAGAAGTATAGGTAGGAGGAAGGGTTGAGTAAGAATATACTAAGGAAGAACAATCAACAGTAACATAATAGGGTAGGGAGTTAGGATTCCCCCTTTTGCCAAATCCTTAAGCACTAAAGTTGGGGTCATATCAATCAACTGAAAAACAAAGAAACTGAAGTGTTCTTGTGATGATCTCCTGCCAAGACAGGGCTAAAGTAGAAGCCTTCTCTGTGTCACCCTTTAGCTTATCAGATAACCTTCATGTGTAACATTTCCATGACCTTTTCTATGTTGTTGTGATCTTACAAAGTGTTATCAAATACTAGTATTTTCCCATGTCTATCAATCACGGTTTCTCTGAGTCTTTCCACCTGTCTTCTCATTTCCTTATTCCTATGCCATCCCTTGTATTTCATTCAATTTGTATCTGTATGTAAAACGAGTAACAAAAAAAATAAAATAAAACGAGTAACAAGATGCTTAAAAACCCTCAGAACATATTTTCTCTTTAAAAGTAAGTATGCAGGTTTTTTCTTATCTAAGAATGTTTCATTCATGTCCACCTGATTGACATCATCTTAACCACTCTTTAAAACTACTATTGATTTGGAGTGAAATAGCAAAGCAGGCTTCACATAACAATATCAAAATGCCAAGAGTCCACTTTCAATTCCCATTCTACCTGAATCTATGTCCAGGTACAAGTTTTCATTTGCTAAACATTCATTTTTATCTGATGTGCCAGACACTGTGCTAGTTGACAAGGATATACACACAAAAGCTGAAGTTTAGTGGAGAAAGGAGAGGGGCTACTTTACAGTGCAGAGTGATAAGTGCTATACCCACATAAAAACACGTAGGTAGGACTAGATTGCTCCAAGTCGTGAGATCAATGTTGACAGAGAGTGTGAGTCTGTTTACTTCCAAAGTCCACGAATTCCCTGAATCGGAGTAGTCAAATACATTCAGTAATATTTCCCTGTCTTAAATTACATTATGAAGCAAAAATAAAGCATTGCATGAAATCATAACAGTCTGAAGCCCTGCCAAGATCTGGAATAAGTCCTGCTCAGACTGGGAATATGAACTAGGCATGACTTGGTGAAAGCATCTTCCATTATTACCTACCCTTCCTTTCTGGGTTCTTTCAGTCTCTCTACACATAGGTAAAAATGCTGCTAAAATAGCAATGACCAAGCATGAGAATATCTCCTTGTCCCATAAACTCTATTTAAATTGTTAGTATACTTAAAAAAAACAAAAACAAAAAAAAAAAAAAAACCCTACCATCTAAACAACATATCCCTCTCTCAGAGTCGTTCACTTGGCCAAGAAAACCCGAGAATCATCAATCCTGTATGTCTTACATAAACACAGGACCCATTTTGGTTGAATATTATCAACATTCAGCAATCCTTGGGTATTGAGAAATTTGGGAGGAACACCACTGTAAGGTTAAATGAGTACCTAAAATAGCTTCTTAGAGTCTATGTTAAAGTACTGAGATTTGAACAGACCAGTGACTACAAAAATTAAAAAGATTATCAAGAATAAATGGAGGGGGGAGGGGGTGTTTCTTGACTCCCACAAATTTACAAGGAAGTTATTTTCAGATTGGAAGAAATAATTTCTGTTAGATACACTATCCAGAGATGGAATCGACCTGTGTTTCCACAGAGCAAAAATAAAGTCAACTTTTCCTCCATGTGCCTCCAGAGCCAGCAATAACTAAACGTGGCTGTGAAGGAGGACATATTCTTCCCAACACCCTTCCTCCTTTTCTTGCTGGCTCCTAGATGAATATCCCTCTCACAGGTTGTATTGTTTTTCTTTATGGAGAAAAATACAGCACATAACAAAAACGGCAAGGGGAATGGAAATGAAGTGCTGCTGCAGATCTGCTGTTGCTGCCTGAGATGATACTTCTGCATCTCATTTTGTTTAATAGAGTCACCGGAACATATCAACATCTCCCACTATTCTATCTGACCTGCTGTTAACAAAGTCCACGTGGCCATTTTATACCTCAGAAGTCCTCATTCCAGCCTGCAGATACAATCCAAGCAAAACAGTGGTTATGTCCCTAGACTCAAGGGACTAATTTGGAACGTTCAGGTCCTCCAGTTCTTTAAATCTTTGCACTAGAAATGATACTTTCTGGCAATCTCTACACAATTTTCCATTACGACAAAAATAGTCGGACCACCCTGGTTATTTGAAAGAAAAAAAAACAAAAACAAACTTGTGTGCGTACAAAATCAAACTCCTTTTCTCTATTCAAAGGAGAAGACATTTGCAATGAAATTTTTAAAAAAGTTTCTGAAGGTGTTCCACCTTGAATGCATGCCCTTTTCTATAAAATGAAACTTAAGTGTTTTTATAGAGTTCAGGCAGATCTGATATTCAGGGATCCAAACTAACCCCAGGCATTGCTGTTCTCTCAGATAATTTCCACTTTTCCGCAGGAAGCTACAGAAACCCTCTTCCTCCTACATAAGCGCAATTCCAACTCTAGCTTTCTGTTTGGAGACATCTGTGGCTACGACAGATCTGTGTGAAACCAGAAGTAAAATTACTTTTGCAAAAAATACTAGATTTTAATTGCCAAAAAATTCCTTGTCTTGAGTGGAAATTATTTTATCAAGCTATTAATTAGCTGACTAGTCTATATCTAACTTTAGGAGTAAAAACCTTTAAAGGCAACCAAACAGATCTCCCAGATCAGTCTTTGAATTCATTTCTTTAAAAAAAATGGCAAGAATATTAGAGCCTGGGGTTCCACCCAGCAAGAATTTCTCCACTGTCTATTTCTGAGCACTTGTTTTGCTAACATGATCACCACTGTCATACCAAACATACCCATCTCCAACCCAGCAGAAGGCATAGTTGCAGCATTTCTACTGCCCTGGTTTCTGGAAGCTCTACTTGCCCAGTGTTCTGTCTATGCCACCAGAGTTTGGAAGGCTCATCAGCAGGCCTTCTGGCTGTTTTTTGGGAATACTATCTTTTCTCACTGCAAAAACACTGATTTGCACCAGCTGGTGCCTATTTTCTGAAGTTTTTCCTTTAATCACCATTTACCCTAAATTATAGGAAACTAAACTCTCTGGACTAGCACTCTCCCAACTCTGTCTCCCCACCCATTACTCAATTAATTGTCAATGAAAAGAACAATCTTGCCTAGACACAGCCAGCCAGACTTCGTCCCAAAAAATAGCTGGGCGTGGTGGCCAGCGTCTGTAATCCCAGCTACCTGGGAAGCTGAGGCTGGGGATTGCTTGAGGCCGTGGTACCACAGGCAACGTGAGCCTGCAGTTTCACGGGCAAAAATAGGGAGACCTAGTCTCAAGAGAAAAAAAAGAACAATCTCATCACTGCTAGTGAGAATTTCATTAACTAGCCTTTTTATGACTTCCATATTATCCAAACTGCTCTGGAAAGCTTGAAGATCCTACAACTCCTTGATTCAGTAGTTTCAGCTCTGGAAAGTTTAATCTAGAGAAATAATCCATGACTAAATTATAGCACAGCCACTCACGGTAGTCATTAAAAGCAGAGTACATCACAACATGGAAAATTTTGCCTCAAAAAAAAAATTAGAAAGAAATTATCTTACAACTACAATTACAATTGCATTAGCAGTAACACATCTAGCAAACCCGATTTACACTTTGTGATTCTTTTAATATGATTTGATTTTTGCAATAGTAAAGAAATACAAGATGGAACTAAATCGCCCCGGCCCCATGCCCACAAGACTCAGTAAAACCTTTGGCAAATGACGACACACATCTTCACAAAATATTTCCTACTAGAAATTCTTAGAATCTTGATCTCGAAGCCATTAAGTACCTAGTGATATGTCCTATATGGGGGGTTCTCACTTTTATTTAATTCTCATAATAACCCGAGGGGACAGGTCTTAATTTTGCAAATGAAGAAACTGCTATTCCGACATCTGAAGTCACAATCCAAGGTCATGCAGGGGTGTCAGGGCCAAGAGTCAAACATCCGGCCTTCTGACTGGTGGTCCATTGTTCTTCTTTGTGTTTTTTCCTAGATTCTTTAGCCCCATCTAAAAGTCACACTACAACCCCCAGGACCCCCACGTCTTGGTTCCGTCAAAAGAGCGTGATCACACCCGGTCTTTCCAACCTCCAGACCTCTCCTGCGTTCTAGCACAGACCCCAGTACTGGTAATAATCACTCTGCTCTCTGAGTGTGACCTCCCCATGACTGACACGTTTTCCCCGAATCAGACGAGGCTCGGGACTTCGCAGAACGCCCCTCACATAAAGGAGAGGCTCGTGGCGCCCCCCTCTCCAGAGCCAGAAGGGGTTCCCATTTTTGTCAGCGGGCCGTGCGGACTCCAGCTCAGGGCCACGTGGGAAAGCCAGAGCTGCGGTGGCCGCGCGCCGGGCCGCGCCGCGCCGGGGTGAGGAAACCTGGTTCCGCGGGCCGAGTGACCACAGGCGTTTCCCTCGGCCACCGCGCGGCCCCTCCACGCCCCCCAGGCCTCACCTTGAGCGTCTCGTAGGCGGTCGCCACCAGCAGGAAGGCCTCCTCGGCGCTCTGCAGCGTCCGCCCGGAGTCCTCGTCACCAGGCTCGGGCCGGTAGCGGTCGGGGTGGTAGCGCCGGGCCAGCTGGCGGTAGGCCCGCGCGATCTCCGCCTTGCCCGCCGTGCGGCTCACACCCAGCACCTCGTAGCAGTCCCGCGAGCCGCAGTAGAGCCCCTCCATCAGGGCCTCGGCCGGCCGCGCCGGCAGCAGCGCCAGCAGCAGCAACCACGGCAGCGGCAGCAACCAGCAGCGGCCGGCAGCGCCCGCTCCTCCGCGTGGGGCCAGCGGCGCCGCCATCCCGGCCTCCGCCGCCCTCCGCCACGGCAGCCGCTCTCCGCACTCGGTGGCGCGCCGCCTCGGCAGTCCCAGGCAGCCGGGCCCCAGCTCCACGTCAGCCGGCGGCGACCCCGCGCAGGCGCACAAAGCGCGGCTGCTGCAGCCCCTTGCTTCGCGACCGTTGCTAAGGGAGAGGACGCTGCCTGGGCGCGGCGTCGCCGGCGGTAGGCTACCGCAGGCTTCTTCCTAAGCCCGGTGTCGGGAGAATGTTTTCTTAATCGGGCCCACAGGGTGTTTTTGTTAATAATCAGGGAAATGCAAATCAGAACCACACTGCGATACCATCTTACACCAATAAGAATGGTCCACATTTTAAAAAACAGGCAACAGCCAATCACAGATGCCTGTATCCACAGAGAAACTTATTCACCGGCATTGACAGGGTGAATGACAGGGTAAATCTGACGCCCGAACCATAAGGTAAAGCAGCAAAACAACAGAGATGGGATTGGAGACGACAGCCTCCAACGAGAAAGCATGGAAAGACCACAAATAAATATAAACTGGCTGTCCAACGCAAACTTCAGCCTGAAAACCTACAATCAAGGCTCGCCTGGTTCCAAGAACACAGTCCCTCACCCGATGAGAGAACACAGGAAACAGAGACTAGTGGACTTAACAAACACTAGCAAACAGCAAAGAGTGGGGTAAGAGAGAATGGAGGGGGCACCTGAGGAAGGGGGAGAGGTATCCCCAAAACCATTTAGTGAGGTTGTGATTTAAAGAATAATAATAATAATAATAATAATAAACCTTAAAAAAAAACAGACAACAACAAGTGCTGGCGTGGATTAGGGAACACTCTTGCAAGGCTGGTGGGATTGTAAACTGGTCCTGCCACTATGGAAGGCTGTGTGGAGGATCCTCAAACAAATGAAAATGGAACTACCTTTTGACCCAGCAATCCCACTACTGGGAATCTACCCAAAGAATACAAAAACATGAATTCAGAAAGACACATGTGCCGGGATGTTTATCGCAGCACTATTTTCAATAACCAGGATATGAAAAAGATGTGGTATATTTGCACAATGGACTCATTCATCAATCAAAGAAAACAAACATGTCATTTGCAGCAATATGGATGGAGCTAGAAAGAATCATGTTAGCGGAAATGAGACAGAAAAAAGAGAACTAGAGGATGGTCTCACTTATATGACGGATACAGGGAAAACAAACGGGCAAGAAAAATATAAAACTGTCAACAAAACTGAAGCACAGAGCAAGGGAGGGGAGTAGAGTAAAATCGGGGGAGTATAAAGGGACAAGAGATTAAAGATGGTTCACGGGTGAGAAGATTATGGGAGAACCTCGGGGAAGACAATGATGTAATAAGTGTGTGTGTGTGTGTGTGTGTGTGTGTGTGTGCAATCAGTAAAATTAAAAAAAATTGAAAAGGGTTTTTCTGAGTTTAACACGCACTTAACCAGTGTGTATAGAGGGCTTTTTACAGGTGATCTTCTTGGCTTCATGACTTCATAAGCTCCCATTGGTTGACTGTCTCTCTTGCTGTCAGGTTATCAGCATTCAAGATATGAGCACGAGGCATTCAAGTTGAGTCTCCAGTCCCAGTTGCCTTGAACTACTGCAGTTCAAAAGGAACATGAAGCTGGGCATGGTGGCTCATGCCTGTAAGCTTCAGACCATGAAGCGGCTGGGGCTAGGGATCGTGGTTCAAGTCCCGCAACACAGCGAGACCTAGTCCCAAAAAATAGCTGGGTGTGGTGGTGCACACCTGTAATCCCAGCTATATGGGAAGCTGAGGCTGGGGATTGCTTGAGTCCTTGGTACCCTGGGCAACGTGAGCCTGCAGGTCCATGGGCAAAAATAGCAAGACCTGGTCTCAAAAAAAAAAAAAAAAAAAAAAGCTGAGCATACCAGCAATCTGATTAAAAACGTTCCCAAGCACTCCCAATAATGTCCTAAGTGTAGGTTTGCCAGAAAAAAATATAGGTGGTTCAGTTCAATTTCAGTTTTAGATGAACAGTTAAGATTTTTTAGTATAATAATGTCTGAACTAATGCATAAGACTATAAAACAACATGAAAAACTTTGCTTTAAAAATTATCATTTATTAAGTTTTTAATGAGTCTCTGTTATGAGCTATGTACTGTTGTAGGCACTGGGACATAGTGGTGAGCAAGGTAAATGAGCTCTTCCATCTCAGAGGATATATTCTGGTGGAGGAGTAGAGTCATTAATGAGCAAATGACTTTTAAATAAGTTTTTTTAAAAAAGGTAACATATAGAATTATATCATACACTGTATATACATATATGTGTATACACATGTATGTGTGTGCAGATATGAATAAAGAATACGTGGAAAGTAACCTAACCTATTAGGGTCAGGGACAATTGTCAGTATAAATTCCATGGGCAATAGTCCCACAACTGCTTTAGTACTTCATAGTAAAGATTGAATTAGCCCAGGAAGACTCACTTTCAAATAGTTAAAACCTCCATCTATGACTATGTCAGTTAGTAACTCATTGCATTTGAGCTGCAACTCACCATTCCTTAGCCTGGAGAACTGACCTCTGCAGATGGTGTTTTTCTATAACCAACTGGCTAGGCATTAAAATCTGCCCCTAGAAAGTGCTGGAAAGCCAGGTGTGGTGAGCTCAGTTGTAATCCAAGTGCTGGGAGGCAAAGTGACCAGGGATCACTTGAGTTAGTGGGTTCGAGACTACCTCCGGGCAACATAGCAATTCCCAGGGGCAAAAATAGCGAGACCTAGTCTAAAAAAAAAAAAAAAAAATATATATATATATATATATATATATATATATATATATATATATATGATATATGCTCATTTTAACCTCTGGTACCTTTGAATGTGACTATTAAAAACAGGTCTTTGCAAATAAAATTATTTTTATTATTTATTTGTTTGTCTATTTATTTTTATGCATTAGATCACAGCCTTGGTAAATGGTTTCTGGTATACTTTTCCCTCCTTCTTCCTCTGGTGACCCCTCCATTCCCTCAAATCCCATTCTTTGTTGTTTGCTAGTCTGTGTTACATCCATTAGTCTCTTTCTTTCCTGTAGCAGTATTCTTTCATTGGGTGAGGACTGTGTTGTTGGGACCAGGCAAACCTTGCTGGTAAGTTTTCAGTCTTAAGGTTGCATTGGGCGGCCAGTCTATATTTATTTGTGGTCTGTCCATGCTTTCTCGTTGGAGGCTGTCTTCTCCTACTCCATTCCTGTTGTTTTGCTGCTTTATCTTATGGTTCTGGCATCAGGTTTAGGGAGTCTCACCCCCCAGCCAATGTTGGTGAAGAAGTTTCTCTGTGGATATAATCATCCATGAGTGGCTTTTGTATATCATCTCCTCTGTCTCACTTTACAGCCCTGCTGTGGGGCCAATGCTTCCAGTTCTTGGCCCTCCTCCCTCTCCTGTAGTGAGGGGAAGGGACTTGGTCTCCTAAAAGGCATCTCCAAAATGAAATTTCAGGTCTTCTAGACCCAGGGAGCATGTAGGTTCACCTTGTGACACTGTGTTTCCATAGTCATTTCTTCAGTCTCGCACGCACTGGTTCTCTCAATTGTCCATCTGCTTTGTCCAGCTCACACTTGTGGGCTAGATTTTTTTTACTTGGTGCCTCATCTGTTCTCTGAAGGGGTTTGCATTATGGGGTTTGCATTACGATGGGGTTCTTCCTCCTCCTGAAGATTGACTGAAGTGACAATGAAATGGAAGGGGCATTCCTCCCCAACCAGCCCATGCTGGTACCTCTCTTCATGGGGGTGAGGCCCAGATGACTGGGCAAGTGCTCTCCCAAACCCCCCCAAGGATGGGGACTAGGGGAAACATGCCCTAGCCGATCTGGGCTGCAGATGGTCATCCCGTGCAACAACCATCCTCTGGTGGATGGGGCTAGAATCCCACCCATCCCCCCTCCTGGGCTATCCAGGTTTTGGGGGGCTTGCCCAGGGGTCGTCACCACCTATGCTCCCCACTGGCAAGGGAGCTCCGCCAGCCCGGAACCCCAGGTGGACAAGCAGCCCGCTTAGGTTACTTGCTGGTAGGTGGGGCTCAAGTCGCCACCCTGCCCTCATGCTGAAATGAAATTATTTTAAATGAAGTCACACGAGGTTGGACTGGGCCATAATCCAATGACTTATGTCTCTATAAGAAGAGAAAACAGGGACATACACACAAGAAAGACAGCTATGTGAAGACAGGGACAGAAACTGGAGTCATGCCACTATAAGTCTCAGAATGCAGGGGTTTGCTAGCAACCACAGAAGCAAGGAGAGAAGTCTCGAGCAGACTTTCCTGCTACGGACCGGCCGTGCAAGAAAGACCGCTGAGTGTGGGCTTCAGGCAGACAGGAAAAACTCAGGCAGGCGAATGATGGTCACAGACACTAATTTAGTGAGCGAGGAATCTGCTGCTTTTTTGTAGGTTTGCAAGCCACTTTTTATATTGTTTAAACGAGCTACTTTGACATTCCACGGTGAGGGGCATCTAATGAGTAGTGGGTGTATTATCTCAGTGAGAGGCAGAAGTGACCGCGTGAGGGTAATTATCATGAGCGCGTGAGGACTATAACGTGAAAGACAGAAATCAATATCTTAAGAGAAAATAGGTTATCATTAGATACTACTAAACATTCCTAAGCAATCATTTTTAGGGAATCAGGATAATGAAAGTTGGTTACAAGTCACCCAAGGTTATTTCTTGGTTGTAAAGCTTATCTGGTTCTCCCAGTTTTCCCTGCCTCGGGCTCATTTTAGTATCTCAGTGACTCTCCACAGAGAATCTAATTGAAATATAGAATCTGACGGCGGGGCTCCTACATTTTCTTAATAAAGATGCAGTTCATGACTTTAGCACTCCCACACTTGGGGTCCGGAGAGCTACGCCCCCTAGGGGGTCCCCAGAAGATTTTGGTCAGCTCCCAATCTGTTCCTCCTGCGGGGGGCCGAGAGCTTAACTTGCAAAGATTTATATTACAAGTTTCTCATCTCTGAGATGGGCTCCCACACTTTCCTTCAGAGGGCCCGTAAGAAACCCACCAGCCCTGTCAACATCTTGATTTTAGACATCTAACCTGTTGGTCTGTGAGAGAATAAATTTATGCTGTTAAGCCACCTATTTTGTGATAGTTTGGTAGAACCCAAGGAAATTAGTACAGTTCCAGTTGGTGTCTTTGTTCCTGCAGTGGTGGCAGCTGTTCACTCTCTCAGGCTGCTGTGACAGTCACACTCTCAGAGCAAAAGAAGTAGCAAATGTGCTTAACGGAACAGGACTTCCTTTTGAGGTGATAAAATGTTCTGGAACAGGTCATGGTGGTATTTGCACAACACTGTAGAGGCAGCTAATGCTACTGAGATGCACACTTAAGAATGGTTAAGACAGCTGGGCACGGTGGTATGTGCCTGTAAGCTACAGCCTAGGGAGCCACGGTGGGGATTGCGGTTTGAGTTCTGCCCAGGGCAACATAGCGAGACCTAGTCTCCCCAAAAAAATAGCTGGGCGTGGTGGCGTCCGCCTATAATCCCAGCTACCTGGGAAGCTGAGGCTGGGGATTGCTTGAGTCTGTGGTACCCTGGGTAACGTGAGTCTGTGGTTCCACAGGCAAAAATAGTGACACCAAGTCTCAAAAAAAAAAAAAAAAGTTAATAGCAGAGAGTGGCTACTATCCCTAAGACTGAGGGAAAAGTAAACAAATGAGGAACTCAGAACTCAGAGGAGGCTCATGCCCCAAGTCTAAGATTGTTTTTTTGTGTGTGTGTGTGTGTGTGTGTGTGTTTTTAATCATGGTGAAATACACATAATAATTTTTACCATCTAAACCACTGAAGTTGAAGTCCAGCAAGGTTCAGATGCCAAACAAGCTGTGGGAGGATGTATCCTGGTCAGAATTACCCTTCTTGGATATGTACTTGTGTGTAGGTATGTGTATACATGTGTATGCATTACTCTTGAACTTTCTCTGATTATATCAGTGATCTGCTAGCATGAAGAAAGCAGTTTGTGGAGCTGAGATACCCAAATCTCATTGCCAACCCCATTTTTAAGTACCAGACTTGTACCTCACTTCTACTTTCTTCATAGATACCTTTAATTTTTTCAAGTTATTATCTATTCCTTCATGCTTTTGTCATCCACTTGGAGAACAGGGGGAGGATTCTATCGGTATTACTTCCAGATTCTGTTGTTTTTATTTTAACATTCATTGCCCTTTACTGTTCAGCCCACTCAGTCACTTCTGTTCAGTAACTCACTTTACAATTCTCCCACTCTACTGGCATTCTTATATAGGGCAAGCAGAAAAGTCATACCGCTCTCACAGCCCACTCCTTGTGGGCTTATATCCGGAAACTGCGAGGTCATCTGACCACTAAAGAATCCAGAAAAAATCCTGAGGAGCCCACATCTTGGAGAGAAATCATCCTGATCTTCCTTTTTCTCCAACTGATTCCAACTGATTCCAATATACCCAGCAGACTATGCTGGTTCCAAAACTATCCACCAGAGGGTGCTACACAGCTGATTACAGATGTCTGATGGCTCTTTTTCTTAGCTTTCAGAATTCATCTGAAGCTCTCTTTAAAATCAAGCATCTGAAAAGGTAAAATAAACATGATTTTTTGCACCATAGCTCCAATACCTACTCCTTAGGTTTCATAGGGGGATGGTGGTGATTAAGAGAATTAATCCAAACATGTAATTTAAGCACTGGCTTTGGCTCTGTTTTTAAAGAGAAGAGAAATATTTACAACATCTCCAGTGTCTTTTGTTTAATCTATGAAGTTAGATAAACGGTCATTTCAGAAACATTCTCCATGATAATGTTTACACAGGAAGTTTAGACCATGTCAGCCTACAATTACAATGCCCACTCAGGTCTGGCAGGCTCTGAATCATGGCAGGAGATAGAAATGTGGGAGCCTTTCATCTACAAGTGGTTTTTGCCTTTTCATTTGCTATTGAAAGCATTCTAGCTGATATGTAGGCCATTAACTCTTCAGGAGAAAAAGAGACAACCAAAAAGCTGAAGACTTTTAGAAGAGATGTGATCCAAGCACATTAACCTGTGATAGGAGGAAAGAGCTTTTCTTCATCAGAGCAGAAAGAAAAGAGAAGTTGCATGGGCAAAGGACTTTGCAGCTTTCTCTGTGAAAAAAATGAGCCCCCTGTGTAGTGGTTTCTATTCTCTCAATGGAGCATAAAATAAGGTCATCTTTTGAAGTGTTGAGAACAGAAGGGAAAGTATAAACCTGTTACTCGCAAGAGTGAAAAATCAAATTTATAGGACAATTGCCAGGGTTGCTGGGAGTACCGTGTGCCTGTATGTTGTTTGTGATAAAGTAAAACTAGTCAGTCTGGTTGTGTGATTTTTTTTTTTTCCAGTGATAGTGTTCAGTGATTCATCAGAAGATGTGAAAAAGCAAGGGCTGATTTACAAGGGGTTTAGGATTATGCCAGGCTGTTGCTGGAGAAATAGAGAAATGAAGAAGCTGAAGGTATTTGCCAGGGATAATTATAACAAATCACCTTGGAATTTTATCTGATCAAAACTGGACCGAGGGCTGGGCACGGTATCTCGTGCCTGTAAGCTTCAGCCTATGAAGCAGCCGGGGCTAGGGATCGCGGTTCGAGTCCTGCCTGGGGCCCGTAGTGAGACCTAGTTCCAAAACAACAGCTGGGCGTGGTAGCACGCGCCTGTAATCCCAGCTACTTGGGAAACTGAGGCTGGGGATTGCTTGAGTCTGTGGTACCCCGGGCAACGAGAGCCTGCGGTTCCACGGGCAAAAATAGCGAGATCTCGTCAAAAAAAAACAAACAAAAAAACAAAAAAACAAAAAACAAAAAAACTGGACAAAATTCAAACTCATTATGATAGTGGTTGTCAGAGACCAGAAAGTCAAACCAGAGAATATAAAAGCCCCATGAGGTTATTAGGACTGAGCTTTATGCTCCACCAACCCTGCCAACTCAGCATTCCTAGTTCCTCTCCTGACAAATGCAAGTGTTTCTGCCAAAACTTCACACACACCAGGTCCAGGTGGCACCATTCTCAGTTCTGGGGATCCAATGAAAGGATGTTTCTTCTCTTAAGCCTCCTGGCAAGATGAAGAAATATCAACCACATTCTTGCTAACTCACCTTTTTCTTGCCCCCAAACTTCTAGCTGGGCATATAGTATGCTAGCACAGAAATGTGCGCTCATCATCAAACCGCATTTCCACACAAGTAAACTTTGGGAGCGTTCACCTGGGATTTGTAGGACACCAACAAAATGAGACTGTCCAGTGGTTGTGTGGAAGAGGAGATGCCAGCATAGAATTGTGAGGAGCATGTCTGTGTTGGGGAGATCATAACCTGGTTGGTACAAGGGAATAAGGGAATAAGAGAGGCCTCAGATTAGGTCTCAGAATGTCAGGCAGCATTTGGAGCTGGGAGACCTCCTGGGATGATAGAGTGTAGCCCATAGTCATATGTGAAGAGGGGAACATGAGGGGCCACAGAACCATTTACAACACACACATGTGAACACACACCCTCACATTTACAAGACTTTACTGCTCTCAGGGAACCAGGTACACAGGCTCAGCAGGCAGGCAAAGTAGGCAGCAGAGTCAGGGAGGCAAGTGAGCCCCTCAGCCCCCAGGAATCTTCATGCTCTTTCTCTAGGCTCTCTCTTCCCCTGCTCTCCCCTCCCCCAGGACAAAGCCACCCCTTTATCCTCACTTCCTAGGCCTAGTTGTATCCATTCAAGCATGTGCACACCCACTGGGTCAGGTATACAATCATGGGGAGGGTGCAACACCACTGGTGCTGGTCAGAGAGGCTAACAGCAGAAGGGTTAAAAGTCTGGTAATTCATTTACCTTTCACCCGCTCCAGGAGCAATCAATCAACACCAGGACTCCACCAAATCCCAGAAGAGGTCAGGCATGTGAACAGCAGGGCGGAGTGGAACCAAAGGACACGTGGAAAAATCAAACACAATCAGCCACACCTATCTTTCTCGGGAAATTAGCATTTTTTTCAACTGTACCTATCACAGAGCACTTCAGCCCTTGCATTCATAATGATAAACCCGTGTTTGTATATCCCTTTTGGTTGGAAAATTGGTTTCAAGAACATTGCGTACATGAACATGTAGCTACATATGTGTCATCCCGTGACATGAATGAAGCAAAATGACCCTCGAGGAAGGAGATGACTGACTCAAAGGTAGAGAGCAGGTAAGAGGTCAGACCAGGATTCAAATCCTGTTCTGCTCTTCCTCCATATGGGACTCTTTTAGCACAGCCTTCAACGAGAAAGAAACATTTGCATGGACTCACAATTTAAAATAAGAAAATTGGCTGGGCATGGTGGCACGTGCTTGTAAGTGACAGCTTATGGAGTCGTGGCTGGGTCTGAGTCCTGTCTGGGGCAACACAGCGAGACCTAGTCCTAAAAAATAGCTGGGCATGGTGGCGCGCGCCTGTAATCCTAGCTACCTGGGAAGCTGAGGCTGGGGATTGCTTGAGTCTGTGGTACCATGGGCAAAGTCAGTCTACGGTTCCATGGACAAAAATAATGAGACCTAGTCTCAAAAATAAAATAAAATAAGAAAATTAAGAAGAGCAGGTATTTTTAAAAGAGTCATTGATTAACCAATAAACTCCTGATTTACTCCCTAAGGGAGTTTCTTTCACAGCCAATGGCCCAGTCAGAAGTTGTTTCAGAAAGGTTTTGCCTGGACTTGCTTAGGACTGGAAAGAGGCTCCCCATATAAACAACCAT
The DNA here is from genome assembly GCA_004024945.1 of Uropsilus gracilis. Taxonomy (NCBI): domain Eukaryota; kingdom Metazoa; phylum Chordata; class Mammalia; order Eulipotyphla; family Talpidae; genus Uropsilus; species Uropsilus gracilis. The sequence goes on from PVHY01004283.1 coordinate 32,084, forward strand.
CCTCTCCCTGAGCCAATACCTACTCAGGAAAATACAGCACCTCCTGGCATTATTTTTAGTGTTCTTGTAAGGAATAAACAAATTGTTGCTCTATCTCGTAGTTGTATATCACTAGTAACTTCAAGCTGAATAACAAGCACCTTCTAAAAATAATTTGCTTTCATTCAGCATGGTTTGGATTTAAAACAAACTAAAAAAGGATTTGCTATCTATCTGTGAGAGCAAAAAGCTAGGACAGATTTAATATGTCTCTGAATCCTGCCACATTGCCTACCAAAATTTGGGATAGTGTCTTTTATTCCTTCCTTTTTTGACTCCTTCCTCATTTCCTTCCTTCTTTGTTCCGTTGTTCCATTCTTTCTTCACTCCTTCCTCTTCTGCGAACACAAGATTTCCTGTGACAGGTACATACATGAAAGATGCCACGTAAATGTGCCTCATAGTGATTTATAGTTGATCCTCTTTATTATAGAAAGTAATCTACAAACATTTATTGTACAAAAAAGTTGCAGAATATGAGAGTTGTTGTTTTATACCTACACATGCATATCCACATAGCAGCTAGTATTTAGTAAACACTTAAACTTATGTTAATAACTACTCTCCTTTAATCCTATTAGCTTTTAATCCCTATTTTCAAGTAGCTTTGAATAAATCAAGTTCATGACTAGGAAGTATCTAAACCACAATCTGAAATCAAGTGATTTGGTTAGAAAGCCTGCTCCCTGCCTAGCATGCTGTATCATGCTTCTCAAGAATGGGGAAGAGAGTGAGGTTTTCCCCTTCATTTTATCATACATTTATATTAATTTTTTTCTAAGGTGAATATATAACTTGTACTTTTTAATTTTGGGGGGTGATAGAGGCAAGTTTATTTAAGAAAAGGGAAATGAAAGATCAGAAATAAAGGAGAGAGAACAGTAAGACAAACTGAGTTGACCAGGCTCAGGAGGGTGTAGGGATAGACTATCCAACTTTTTTTTTTTAAATAAAACTTACTTTAGTACAGGCATAGTGATGTGCTTCTTTAATCCCAGCCTTAGGAGACTGAGGCTGGGAATCGTTTGAGTCCGTGGCATCAGGACTACCCCAGGCAACATAGCGAGACCTGCTCTCAAATTCTCAACCAAATGGCAAATTCAGAATTGGGGAGGAGTTACATGAGAAAAGTGGTTTAATTCAAAGGAAATAACAGTGAGGAAGACATACCTACTCTATTTTATTTTATTTTACTATTTATTTTTTGAGACTAAGTCTCACTATTTTTGCCCATGGAACTGCAGGCTCTCGTTGCCCAGGGTACCACAGACTCAAGCAATCCCCAGCCTCAGTTTCCCAGGTAGCTGGGATTACAGGTGTGCGCCTCCATGCCCAGCTATTTTTTTTGGGACTAGGTCTCGCTGTGTTGCCCTGGGCGGAATGCAAACCGTGATCCCCAGCCCCAGGCACGACTCCATAGGTTGTCACTTACAGGCACTTGCCATAGTGCCCAGCTTGACATACCTACTTTAATAAGAACCCTAGGATGACTCAAGGTAAGATTTATTATTATGATTATTATTTCTGAGATTAGGTCTCGCTATGTTGCCTGGAGTAGTCCCAATCCCATGGACTCAAGTGTTACCTGACCTCAGCCTCCCAAGGTAAGACTGTTTAAGTCTCATTCTTTTTTTTGAGACTAGGTCTTGCTATTTTTGCCCGTGGAACCCCAGGACTCGAGCCGCGATCCCTAGCCCGGGCTGCTTTATAGACTGAAGCTTATAGGCACAAGCCTCCGTGCCCGGCCTAAGTCTCATTCTTTAGGAGTAAAAAATACAAACTTTTCTGGCATTCTTAGTTGCTAAAAGGCTTCACCCTTCCTTATAGAACAAATAAAGTCAATTAGAATTTTCTCTGACTTGAAACATTTTAAAAGAAAACTATTCTGTAAGCAGTATTAGGTGGAAAGAATCTGGTATTAAAAGAAATGTGCTGGCTGCAACTCAGTCAAATCAATTCTATATCCACCTATGTGACTTATAATCTTTTATTTACTTTTTTTTTTTTTTTTGAGATTAGGTCTTGCTATTTTTGCCCATGGAACCCCAGGCTCTCATTGCCCAGGGTACAACAGACTCAAGCAATCCCCAGCCTCAGCTTCCCAGGTAGCTGGGATTACAGGTATGCACCACCACACCCAGCTATTTTTTTGGAACTAGGTCTCGCCACCGGCCCCAGGTGGGACTTGAACTGTGATCCTTAGCCCCAGCCACTTCATAGGCTGAAGCTTACAGGCACGAGGCACCGTGCCCAGCCGAGTAATGATAGTATTAAGTACAACTCCATTTTCAGACTAAGCAAACATCTTTTGATCAGAGCACTTATGGGGCATTGACTTATAATCCCTAAATTCACAATCAGTGATGTTTTCATAAATATTATGAAATTGAAAAGAAGATAAAGGAAGCTTGTTAAGTAGCTATGAAACCCAGACAGATGGGTTTTTTGTTTCCTGTAGAAACAGCTTCACAGATAGTTTGGAAGCTCAGTCTAAAGAGAAACATAATGAACTGCATTTCCCATTTTAGAAGGTGATTTCTGGGAGTGATCAAACAGCACCTATTTTTGAGTGAGCAATATGGCCTGTCCCTTGTACTCAAGCTTTGGTTGCACATCAGTTTTCTGGCTTACACAGCCAGGTGTCACTTCATTCAAAATCTTCATCAGTGAATTTAGGTGAGTGTGTGTTAACATTACCTTCTTTTTGAGCTCTGCAATCTGCAACGAGTAGAGACTCGTTGATAATGTCCATCTCAGATGCATTTACCACGGCTTTTGTTTTTAAGAGACAGCACACCATTTTGTCAATGGAAAGGGAGAAATGACCTCTCAAGGCAGCCAAAGCAGCATGGAGATCCCACAGGAACTACAGAATAAAAGGTTGTAGGTAATGCCTTCAAGCAAGCCTTCAGTGCCAACCAGAAAAGAAGCTTCCAGAACCATGTTATTTGTAATCCTGGAGATGATCACGGTTTTGAGGGTCTGTGACAGACCCCAGGCAAAGTGCACTGAGTCGGCCAGCACTGCGTGGCACTGAGCACACTGCAATACCGCGCACCTCAGGCTGCAGCCACGACTGTAAACCACGAGCTATAGGGCCGCTCTTCGCCCCCAACGCTGCAGGGCCGAGCGGTGAGGACCTGTCACCACCTGAGTGTCCATTCCATGGAAGTTGTAAGGCTCATCAATCGTCACCTTGTGATGGCATGTGGCTTTAACCCCAGTCTAGGACATGAGACTGAAACTGGGAATCGCTAGAGTCCACGGTTCGAGACCTGCCCGGGGCAACAGAGCGAGACCTAGTCTCAAAAACTAGCTGGGCGTGTGGCGCGCGCCTGTGATCCCAGCTACCTGGGAGGCTGAGGCTGGGGATCGCTTGAGTCCAAGGTACCCGGGCAAGGAGACTCTGCCGTTCCTGGGACAACATAGCTTAGACTTAGTCTCTTTACAAAAAAAAAAAAAAAAAAAGATCGCCGTCTTGGCGCCATCACAAAAGTCATCCAGGTCTGACTATGTAGTGCAAGCCAGGTCGCTAGGGCTGAGCAGTTATCTTCTAGGAACCCGTGCCTTTGACCCTCTTTTTTTCTTAGGGTGCTAAGACCAGTGATGACTAGTTGCCCTATAACCAATCATTTGAAATAAGAAAGATACTTCCAAGAAGCAAAGAAAATGTGTAACCATACATCTGTTGGGTTGATTATTTGATTATTCAAGCTTCTTGACTTTAATTAAAGTAGGGAATCTTACCAGATTATATTGTTTTGTTTTGTTTTTTCATTGTATTTCCCATCCACCCTCCTCCCTCCAAATGAAAAGGGACCAATAGTTGAATATTTTGCAGAACAAATTTTGCTGAAGTCAACTAAAAACTTTATTGCTTAGGAGGATAACATTTTCAATTAAAATTTTACAAAAGCTGTATAAAAGCTATATAGTTGGGAATTCTATACTCAATCCTCTATAAAAGTGCCATTTTAATATTTAATCATCACTTATAATTTAAAATTTTGATGTAATTTCAAATATAAAAAACTCCATTTTATTTTCTTAGTTTGATTCACCAATTACTGCCAGGCACGGTGGTTCATGCCTGTAAGCTTCAGCCTATGAAGCGGCTGGGATTAGGGATCACAGTTTGAGTCTCACTTGGGGCAACACAGAGACCTAATCCCCAAAAATAGCTGGGCGTGGTGACACATGCCTGTAATCCCAGCTACCTGGGAAGCTGAGGCTGGGGATTGCTTGAGTCTGTGGTACCCCGGGCAACGTGAGCCTGCGGTTCCATGGGCAAAAATAGCGAGACCTAGTCTCTAAATAAATAAATAAATAAATAAATAAATAAATAAATAAATAAATAAAATGTCATTCACCAATTACTAATACTTTCTCCTTTGTCAACCATTTGTGTTGTCTCTCCCACTCTTTATGTGTATGTGTATGCACGTTTTCCCCCCTGAATGACTTGAGAATACATTGCATTCACTTTGCCCTCATGACTCCTAATGCTTTATTATTTCCCAAGGACAAGGACATTCTCTCAGAAAAACACAGAATATTTAACATAGATACCATGCTGATTTCTTATTTTTTGGTTTTTTGTTTGTTTGTTTTTTTGTTTTGAGACTAGGTCTCGTTATTTTTGCCCATGGAACTGCAGGCTCTCGTTGCCCGGGGTACCACAGACTCAAGCAATCCCCAACCTCAGCTTCCCAGGTAGCTGGGATTATAGGCGCGCGCCACCACACCCAGCTATTTTTTTGGAACTAGGTCTCACTACAGGCCCCAGGCAGGACTTGAACCGCAATCCCTAGCCCCGGCCGCTTCATAGGCTGAAGCTTACAGGCACGAGCCACCATGCCCGGCCCATGATGCTTTCTAAAGCAGGAGTATGCTGATGTTTTATAGAGTCAGATAGTAAATGTTGGCCTATCTAGTAGTTCACAGATATCTCACAAGCATGACCTTTGTGAAATGTGTCCTTACGTTCAAGTTGAATCCATGTTACCTGTATGGGAAGCAAATGGAACCCTGAAATTGGAAGGCTTTGGAACAGACTTGGGTTCAAATCTCAGTCATGCAATGGGCCAGTTAAATATGCATTTACCTTAGTTGTTTTACCCTTTAGAGCTTCAGTTTCCAATTTGGTTCATAGGGCTGGGAATATATGCATCCAAAAGGGAGCAAAAAATAGCACCCTCTAAATCTCACTCTTTAGTGTAAGGATGATTTGCTTGTTATTTTTAAAAAAAGATTATAAGAAAAGCTCTGAAAACAAATAGAATTACCCTTTTGGAAGGGACACTTAACATCTATAGGGAATCTCCATTCATCAGGTATCTCTGTGTCCGTTATCAGGAATTGGGAAATATCTCTAGTTCTAAAAGCTCTTGTCATTAGAGAAGGCAGCAAATTAAATCTGTATGGCAAGGTCCCCTAGTTTGTGGGGTCATCCCAACACCTCCCATCACTGATTTCCTCCTTCACCCAGCCCCCCAGCATCTTCTGTCTTTATCTGAAAGTGGACTTAACGTGATGGCCTGGCCATTTCAGAGTGACTCAGCCTTTGTGGTTTCTCTCCCATGTCTAGAGGAAGCATAAATGTTGCTCACCTTTTTGTTTGTTATCCTGTCAAGCTCTTATTATCAGGGGTGTGTCAGTCAAAAATCTAGATAAGGGGAAGCTATTTTTCCTCCACTTTCTCCCTTGGATGTCACCAGGGATAGAATTACTAGATGTCAAGTTCTACTCTAGTGCAAGGCTTTCAGTGAGTGTTAGAGCAGCCACATTTCACAGTGTTCGGAAAGAGGCCATAACATTTCTCTCCACGTGTGGCATCCCGTGTAGATAAAAGGACTCTTTCAATTATGTGGCTAGTATTACTCTCCAGTTTTATAATGATATTTGATGTGCATCACCTCTCCAGATCGATGTCACTGAATTGTAGGTCATAGCTGGGCACAATGGCTCGTGCCTGTAAGCTTCAGCCTATGAAGCAGCTGGGGCTAGAGATCGCTGTTCGAGTCCCACTTGGGGCAACACAGTGAGACCTAGCCCCCCAAAATAACTGGGTGTGGTGGCGCACCTGTAATCCCAGCTACCTGGGAGGCTGAGGCTGGGGATTGCTTGAGTCCGTGGTACCCCGGGCAACATGAGCCTGCGGTTACACGGGCAAAATAGTGAGACCTAGTCTCAAAAGAAAAAAAAAAGATGAAAGTGTAGGGGTGAAGTGAGTAGGATTGGGGGAGAGGGAAAAAAATCTGTTGATCTATATCATTTATTTAATTACTTACATTGTTGCATACCCAGCCGGGCACAGTGGCTCATGCCTGTAAGCTTCAGCCTATGAAGCGTCAGGGGATAGGGATCGCGGTTCAAGTCCCGCCTGGGGACCATAGTAAGACCTAGTTCCAAAAAATAGCTGGGTGTGGTAGCGCACGCCTGTAATCCCAGCTACCTGGGAAGCTGAGGCTGGGGATTGCTTGAGTCTGTGCTACCCCAGGTAACGAGAACCTGAGGTTCCATGGGCAAAAATAGTGAGACCTAGTCTCAAAAAAAAAAAATACATTGTTGCAGACCCCAACGTCTTCCAGCCATGTCACCCATGAATTGTCACCATTTTCCCTTGTGTTCTTCCCTTCCCTGTCCTGCCCCCATCCCCTGCTGTATACCTCAGTTCTATTACCAGCTTTCTAGTTTTGACTTTCTGGGTCCTTTGTTTGGTTTCTC
>PVHY01004283.1:38948-76216 GCA_004024945.1 Uropsilus gracilis
CGATTCGCCACAGACCCCTCTCGGTTAACCTCCACTCCGAGCTGCCCACACCAGCAATAAGTACATCCAGACAAAACTTCAACCAAAGAAACAGAAGAGGCAAGGAACACCAAGAAAGACCTTAAAAACAAATGCCCCAAAGGCAGGACTCAAAAAGAGCATGGCAAGTTCACAGAGCAATGACTGTGAGAACAAACATGAGAAAGAGTATTGCATACCAGTTACCGGGGAGCTACGACCATACCATACGACCATGGTACAGAGATGCAGTCAACAAAGAACAGCACACTCCCGTTGTCGAAGAACGGATGCCTACAGAATAGCAGTGGCAGCCGGGCATGGTGGCTCGTGCCTGTAAGCTTCAGCCTATGAAGTGGCTGGGGCTGGGGATCGCAAATCGAGTCCTGCCTGGGGCACGTAGTGAGATCCAGTCCCAACAAACAAACAAACAAACAAACAAACAAACAAATATATATAGCTGGGCATGGTGGCACGTGCCTGTAATCCCAGCTACCTGAGACTGGGGATCACTTGAGTCTGTGATACCCCGGGCAACATGAGCTCGGGGTTCCACGGGCAAAAATAGCAAGAACTAGTCTCAAAAAAAAAAAAAGAATGGCAATGGACTAACAGCAAAGATCCTAAAAAGAAGACTTGGAGACCTACCATCAGTCGAAGACTGTCCCCATGAAGGAGCAGCTCTACCAAAACACAAGACTGGGAATCAGGTTCCTGAAACTGAAGACCTGAAACATAATGGGATGAAGCAGCAAAATGAAGAAGAAAACAATAGAACAGACACCAAGAAACAAGAAACATGGGTACAAGCCAAAGGCGCTCAGAATGGCCAATTAAGCTATTAAAAAAAAAAACAAAAAACAAAAACAACCAAAAAGACTAAAGGGCTAAACATGGACAAACAACAAAAAGAAAGGAGGCAAAGAGACCAGAGGGAGCATGGTGGGGTGGAATAATCCTATGGAAGATCAACAACTATGCAATCATATATTGTACAAAATCCAAAAATAAAAATATATAAAATTAAAAAAATAAAATAAAATAAATAAATAAAAGAAGTTGATCTGTTTTTCAAGTGCATTGCCCTAGAAAATATTCTGAAGGATTTCTTACCAGATAACAATGACTTTTGTCCTTACCTCCATTATCTGAGTTAGTTGAGGAGATGCATGCTCTTATTACTTGTGTGCTAACATTGTTTTAAGTGAAGTGCTCCTGGAAACAGGTTTTATTGCAGAGCAGAGGAAAGGAAATAATGACAAGGAAATGTTCCTTGACCTTTATGCCACATTTAAACTCTGTGTGTATATGTGTGTGTGTGTGATGTAACAGCCATGATTTCTTTTAATCACTATGACTTGGCTATTTTCAGTCATTAAGCCTGGCTGAATCACCATGACTGGAAAAATAATATTGTGGCCATAATCTTATCCATATGTGTCAGTGTCAGCTAAGTATTCGAGTCCCCTGGCGGGATTCAAACACTGATCTCTGGCCCTGGCCGCAGCTTCCTAGGCTGCTGTTTACAGGCAGGCGCCACCATGCCGGGCTCATTCAGTGCCTTGTTAACTGGAAGCCTAGCAAGAGGGAAAAGGAATCCTTTCCACATGATACTAGACTAGCTTTGGTAACTCAGGCCTAAGCTTTTCAGTCTATAATGGCCAGCATTTGATTTAGAGACAGTCCAATCAGTAAGTGATAGCATACTTTTGCTTGGAATTTTGGGACATGGATATAGTTCTTTTCTCCAGGGTAGCTGAGCTGCTGCAGCCATTCTGTCACCGTGAGGGGAGGAAGATTTAGGATTATGCCAAAACCATGCAAGGATGAAATATACCAGGTCTTGATTCCAATCGACACTAAAGCCCAGCCTACTTCTGAACTTTCTATTCATGTCAACTAATAAGTCTTTTATTTTTAAGACTAGTATGCTTAGGCACTTGTAAGAGAAAAATATATTAAATGATACAGGTAGGTAGAAGGGTAGAGAGGTAAATAAAGTCATGTTTCAGCCCTTGGTAGGTATGGGGTAGAAATTCATTTGTACTCATCAAATTGATAAAAAGTGAATGCAAGTACATCAGTCTTTAGATAACAGAAACTGGTACACTGATGATAGGAATGCAAAAGGCTGATATGGTACTAGATTCGTTTTAACTTTATAGAATTGCTATTTCTTTAGGTCAAGGTGATTGAATATCAATCATTTCATATGATTCAACATAACATGTTAGAAACACTCATTGACCTAATAATCTCACTTTTGGGAATTTAGTCTATAGGAATAAAAGCATCAGACTATAAAGCTCCTTGTATAAGAATACATGTATACATTGTGAGAAAGCAAAACTATCAGAAGGTAGATACTCAGCAGGGAACATTGGTTATCTTAAGGAGGCGTAATAAGATGATGTTTTTATTTTATTTATTTATTTATTTATTTATTTATTTATTTATTTATTTATTTATTTATTTATTTATTTATTTATTTATTTATTTATTTATTTTTTGAGACTAGGTCTCGCTATTTTTGCCCATGGAACCGCAGGCTCTCATTGCCCGGGGTACCACAGACTCAAGCAATCCCCAGTCTCAGCTTCTCAGGTAGCTGAGATTACAGGTGCGTGCCACCACACCCAGCTATTTTTTTTGGAACTAGGTCTCGCTTTAGGACCCAGAAGTTGTTTTTTTTTTTTTTTTAAGTTTAACTAACATTGATTTACAACACTGTGTATGATTCAGAGGTATAGGATCACACCTCTTCAGATGCATGCCAGCACATCACACCCACCACCAAGGCATCCATCCCCCCTCCACCCTACTCCCTAAGGCTCCCTCTACATTTTGCTCTCAACACCCTTCCCCTCTAAGGGTAAAATTTTAAAGTCCTCTAGACCTCATTTTATTGTTCCATTATTTTATCTGATGACAGGGACTGGACTAAGGGTCATGGATGGATATATCATTGACTCAGACACAGTGTGGGATGCCTAGACCTAACTTAGGGTTCAGAGATGAAAAAGAGGGTCACTAGGCGCTAGCATTTATTGAGTTTACCATATATGCCTCAGTACTAATCGGAGCACTTGAGATTTATGACCTCATTTTATTTCATAAAAATAAAATTCTAAAAGCACCATTTTTACCTCCATCATGTAGATGCGTGAATTTAAGCAGGAAGAGGTGAAGGTGTCTCACTGGAATCTGCACTACTGAGGCAGCCCCCAAAGCATTCTGAAATAGGCGCTTTCGCTTAGAACACCCCCTTAGACCACATCCCCAGAGTCCAGAAAGGGCTCTGTCAGGGGCTGCTAATTGCACGCCCGTGATGCAATGGGACACCGTTGACAGGAGTGCTCACTCCCCTCCGGGGGAAGTGTGCCCGCTGGAGGAGAAGGTGCAGGACTGAGCCAGACCGGGTGGGCCTGACCCTCCAAAGTAGCCTCTGGCTAGGTAGACCCAACCTCCCACACTTCCTGAAGCAGCTCCGCCCAGGTGGAAGCCCCACCCTCCCCTGAGACTGCTCAAAAGTCCCAGTCGACTGCGCTCAGCTCTGCTCTTCCAGTCTCCTTATCCAGCTAGTGGGTTTTGCGCACCCAGGTAAGTCGACCGCCCTACGCCTCAGTTTTGTATTTTCCTGCCGGGTTTCTAGGTTCCCTTGCGGCGGGGTGTTTGCACGCTGCCTTCCTTCTTCTTAAATTGAATGATCCCTGGTTCTTGCATTCGGAGTAAGCCTGAGTGAGATGCCCCACCCTTGCCTCCTGATCCCAGCGTTCTTAGCCTGCACCGGGCGGAGGCTGGCCACGGAACTTGCAAGACTGCAAAACTGGGGCCACTGTCTTCTCTCTCTTAGCACAACTGGGGGTGGGGGGTGGAATGAGTGGGAATAGTCAGTAAGGGAAGGTGGTGGGTGATCCCCGGGGAAAACAAAGATACGAAATATATGTGTATAAATGAATTAATAATTAAAAATAAATAAATAAACAAACAAAAATGCCACTAAAAAAGAAAACTGGGGCCAGCGTGAAAAGAGGTGTGGATGCGGCGAGGAAGTGGGAGCCGTAGACGTAGGCGCCTGCGCCAGGCCCGGGGCGGGGTGGAGAGGGGAGGAACCACTCTGGAACCTCGCCCCCCTCGGCGACCATGCCCTTTCCAGGGGGCTTCTGGACTTGTGGCCAGTTCAGGACTCTCAGCGGTTCCCTTTTTGGTAAAAGAGACGAAAAGGAACCGCCGGACTGTTCCTGCAGATCAGGCAGTGGACCGCTCCACTGGGGACACATGCGGAAGTGTCCTCTCTAAGCTACTACTGCCCCTTCTTCCCGGCACTGGTCGGGAGACAGAGAAACGACCGGCGGCCAAGAGCGCGGGAGCGGCTTTAATCCCAAGCCTAGGACGGGAGGCTGAGACTGGGAATCGCTTGAGTCCGCGGGTTTGAGACCCTCCCGGGGCAACATAGCGAGACCTAGTCTCAAAAAATAGCTGGACGTGGTGGCGGGCGCCTGTAATCCCAGCTACCTGGGAGGCTGAGGCTGGGGATCGCTTGAGTCTGGGGTACCCCGGGCAACGAGAGTCTGCGGTTCCCGGGGCAACATAGCATGGCCTGGCCTCAAAAAAAAAAAAAAAAAAAAAAAGGCGCGGGAGCAGCCGATTCACTTGGGAAGACGGTCCTGATCCCAGAGTGGAAGGCAGTGTAAACCATCGTGTCCTGGTTAGTTGTAGACACTTGTGAAGTCAGGCAAATCCCGGTTTTCTCTTTGGTGCCTAAGAAAGCGCGTGCCTGTCAGTGGGGAGGAGCCGCAGCGCCACGCCGTGGTTCTGAGACTGTTTGCCTTAGCTCGTGATGCTCCAGTCAGGTCTTTCACCTTCTTAGGATTCACTTCATGCGAAGTGAGAAAAGGAATACTTGCATTCCAGGTCGCTGTTCAATTGGCTTCCTCACCTCCCCGCTTAAGGAAACCTCAGTTTCCTCATCTGTCTGCTGTAGGTTGGGAATGATAGTAATGGCTGACTTAGAGGCAAGTTAATGAGTTAATGAGTACAAAATGTGGTGAGGCCAATGGGTTGTGTCTATTAGCACATCAACAAGAGCAGTGACTGTTAAATTGCTGTGATTGGTGGTAAATGACAATGATGAGAGGGTAGGTGATGGGTAGACTGTCTTGCTTCACTGTTGTGATCAGGAAGCCATAAAAACCCTTTCACTTTATGGTAATTACCTACATTTTCTCTGTGTTCTAGAAACTTCAGGATGGTTCATGCAAAGAGATGGGTCCTGAAGAAACACTTTGAAGGCAGCCCGACTAATAGTAACTTTGAATTGAAGACAGTTGAACTCCCATCCTTAAAAAATGGAGGTAAATCATACTCCCCAGCTTTGAGCTCAAAAAGTCTATCAGTCTTCTGCTCCCAAAGAACTACCCCCAAATTTAGTGACTTCGCATGATAGTCATTTATCAGTTCACAGCTCTGTGGGTTAGTAATTTTGGCCGGGTTAACATGATACTTCTGCAGGTCTCCTCTGGGCTAACTAGTTCATCTAAGGTGGGTTGTAGCCACATTTCTGGTGGTAGGCTGGCTTTTTGCTGATATATATATATATGCCTTTGTTCAACCCTGTGTGGCCTAGCAAGGCTAGTGCGAGCTTGGGGTTCACAGTGCTCTTACTGGCTTGCAGCAGCACACATAGTCTCCAGAGTGCAAGCATTCTTTGAACCTCTAGTTGTATGGTATGTGCTAATATGTCATTAACCAGAACAAGTCACATGAACAACCCTTGCTCCAACTACTGGGAAATAAACTTCACAGGATCAATGGTAAATAAACCTGCATGCAGACATGGCCACCTTTTGTGGCCAATTGCTCTTGGCCACAGACTCCTTCAAGGTTCTCTGGGCAACCTGGCTGTCAGGTTGTAGGATCCCTATGTTTTCCTTGACAACTGAAACAATTGTGCATTATTTTTCTTCATGACTTTCACCAGACCCGGGGAGGGTTTCCTCTGTGTCCTGTTGAGTCCGATGGTTACAATGGGGTCAGCACTGCCTGGTCGAGGGCTCAGACTATCCTTGGAGCAGACAAGGAAGGGAAATCCTTCCTCTTTCAGTGAGAAGCCTTCTATCCTCTTGTGGGAAGTAGCAGGATAGGAAAAAGCTAAGAAAATATAAGGGGGAGAAATGGTGATATATCCAACATCCTGGAGATTAGCCTTATAGAATGAAATAGAGAGGTGTTTACAGGTAGGTAAGCTTTGAGGAAGGCAAGTCACATGGCAAAGTTATCAATTCATCTCAGGTGATAGCAAGAGTTCTACTAGAAATTCCAGAGAATGAGGGTCACTCTAGCAAAAATGTATATGCTTTGATACCTGCTGGGGCTGGTAATGAAACCCTATGCAAACATCATAATATAGTGGTTAGAGATGTGGCCTTGGCAAATTGCCTAATCTAACTTAAATAAAATGGATAAAAAAATAAATACATAGGAAACAAATTTTTAAGTCAGTAAATAAGTAAAATGAAATAAATAATAAATGGAAAAAATATTGTTGAGAACACTATATGAAATAATCCATATAAAGCAGAGTGAGTGCTGAGTAAATAATGTGATGATGAAGATGGTGGTGTTGATGATGATGATGAAGATGGACTCAGCTGAGCCAAATGTGAGAGCTCTTCTTAGTCTTTTCAATGGAAAGCACAGATGAGAAGTTGAAAAATTATCTGTTTGTTTAGAATGTTAAAGACATCAGGCCATGAGTTTCTAATTGCTTATGAAATGCTTTATTTTGTAGAGGTTCTGCTGGAAGCTTTGTTCCTCACTGTGGATCCCTACATGAGGTATTGTTTTTCCTCCTAAGTTTTCTTAAATTGTGTATTGGGCCCTATTTTGAATTAATTCATCTTTTGATGTATTCAACTATTTCATAACACTACTATCCTCCCATTTCTCCCATCATAGTTAAAGGATTCATGTTCATCTTTTGCAGGCAAAGGTCTAAGAAACTTAGTGAGGGGTGACTTTGTCCCCTTCATTTCACAGTCAACTCCCTTTTTTTTTCATGTGCACAATTTGCCTGTATCATTTACCAGAATTGCTTGTAGAAAACTTAAAATAAAAAACAAATCAAGGCCGGGCACGGTGGCTCGTGCTTGTAAGCTTCAGCCTATGAAGCGGCCGGGGCCAGGGATCGCGGTTTGAGTCCCGCCTGGGGCCCGTAGCGCGACCTAGTCCCCAAAAAATAGCTGGGCGTGGTGGCGCGCGCCTGTAATCCCAGCTACCTGGGAAGCTGAGGCTGGGGATTGCTTGAGTCTGTGGTACCCCGGGCAACGAGAGCCTGCGGTTCCACAGGCAAAAATAGCAAGACCTAGTCTCAAAAAAAAAAAAAAAGTCAAATTCCATTTCAATGTTGGGGAATGATTTAGTAGAGGAAGAAGAATAAAATTCAATTTTCTTGCCTTTTATTTAACTGCATTGCTTTTGTTTAACTAGTCTGTGGTGCCTCAAATGCCCTCATGTTTTTTAGTTGAGTTTCAGTTCTTGGCAGTATACTCAAGATAATTTCCCTCAGATGCTCTTTATATTTAAGAATGGAATTTTTTTTACAGATTGGCAGCCAAAAATTTGAAGGAAGGTGACGTGATGATGGGGCAACAAGTGGCCAGGTAGTTATTTCCATTTGTTCCAATTTCTGGAGACTATACCTCACCTGTCCCCTCGGCTGAGCCCTTACTGTCCAGTGCTCCCACAATTTCCTCAACCTGTGGGGGTTCACTGACCTTTTGATCCTGGTGGTAACTTGGGATATCAGCCTCCTTGAATAACTGAGTGGGAGGGAAGGCAATGAAATTATCATTTCAATTTCACTTTGCTATCCTCACTTTTATAGCTAAAAATAGTTGTGTTCAACCAGTATGTGGTCATGGTAGAAATAGAAATAAAATGTATATCTTGGATACTAAAAGTTCCCCCTTCTTCTGAGCCTTAATTGTAACTATTGTTGATGTGTTGTTATTGCAAAAATTGTTCCTTTCTTATACTAATATTTATACTGTTGTAAATGTAATTAAAAGCCCCTGAGTATGCTTTTTATCATTTAAAATATTATAAATAGCTTTATGAACAGTATACTACCTACCATTTAATAACTGCAAATTATTTCAGTGTTATTAAGCAATCAACTAATCTACGGACAGCAACTCTATTCAGTTTTTTCTACCACAAATAGTACTGTGCATCTGTGTGTGTGTGTGTGTGTGTGTGTGTGTTCTTTGACTTCTAAAATGAATTTGACAATATGGAACAAGAGTTACCAATGCTTTAATACTCTGTGACCTAGAGATTCTACCTATAGAACATTGCCTAAGGAAGTAACAAATTAATATTAATTGAAGTCTAACTTAGATTAGGAAAATTACCTAAATGTCTAATAATGAGAGATGGCTTAAACTCATTTCAGTTTCTGAGGTATTCTTACAAACATGGAAAAAGCGTGAATTATATAGACTCATACAAAGTATACAGACCGCACAGCCTCCCAACTCCCTGGAAAGGGAAAGAGGTTTCACAAGTCTTAATATGCTTTCTCTTTCAGAATTGTAGAAAGTAAAAACTCAGACTTACCAACAGGAACTATTGTACTGGCTTCTTCAGGCTGGAGAACACACTCCATTTCTGATGGCAAAGGACTGGAAAAGCTATCAGCCGATTGGCCAGAGAAGTTACCACTTTCATTGGCTCTGGGAGTAGTTGGCATGACAGGGTGAGTATATTTTATTGCTTGAATGCCTGACACTCTTTTTTCAAAAAGAGTGTCAATGGTTTTCAAAAAATGGATTTTCTAGAGAACTTGGTCAATAAGACTTGAGCGATGATAGGCCCAGGAGCTGATTAGAGGACAAGGTAGGACTAACAGAAAGGTAAGCTGGAGTTAGCCTGGGGACTAAAGAAAAGTGGGAAAATCAGATCAGAGATCTCTAGGCACAAAGAGTAAGTGACAATGAGAAGCAACATGGGACACACAGTTCCTTTCATGTTGTTGGCAATGGTAACACAAAGAAACAAGTTTCTCCCTTCCGTAGGAGAGTCCTGGTTTCACTGCTCACTCATCTCTGCTTTCATTTCAGAGTTTTAAATGGGAATGTTTGAAATCTAAATTGAAGGCTGGGAACAGCCTAAGAAGAGGGCCGATACTAGGAGGCCCAGCCTAGGAAGGGAGGCCGAGACTAGGAATCGCTTGAGTTCGCAGGATAGAGACTGGCCCCGGGCAACATAGAGAGACCTAGTCTCAAAAATAGCTGGGCATGGTGGTGCACATCTGTAATCACAGCTACCTGAGAGACAGAGGCTGGGGATCACTTGAGTCTGTGGTACCCCAGGCAACATGAGCCTGCGGTTCTCTGGGCAACATAGTGAGACCTAGTCTCAAAAAAAAAAAATAATAATAATAATAAAATAAAATCTAAATTGACTTCTCATACTGTTTCTTGTTCCTCACTTTCCCCTATATTCATCTGAGTTTACTGAGGCGCAAGGAGATCTGAAGTTTAACTCAGAAATATCACAAGTAGTATTGGACAGTCACTCAACTTGGCACAGATCTAAATTACTCAGATGTCTCCTGGCCTTATCCCTCAGGAAGAATTCTAGTCAATTCACCCTGTATCTGCTTTCCAGATACCAGGTGCACCTTGGACCTCAAGTTCTCTTTTATGTCCTGGAGAAGTAAGGTCAATTGGATGCCTCTTGGAGTCCCTCCCAGTTTTCCTAGTCTAGAATTCATTTCTCTAAGTTGTGTTGCCACAGAGCCAGCCTGGTGAAGCACCAAAGCTTAATTACATGGCAGTAATGTCAAGTGAAGAAAAGAGCTAAAAGTAAAGCGGGGCGGGCTGAGGAGAGAGATTCTTTTATCAGCTCTGCTCCCAATTGCTTACTACATCTTTTTATTAGGAAGCTTATCTATACATGATGTGTTAGAAGTTGATATTACGTAGTGGTCCAGTTACATTAAGGTGTGCTCATTAGTTTCAAGGGCAAGCAGGTGGATAGGCAAGTCATGAGGAAGTACAGTCTTTCAACTCTTAGGGTAGTTTCTCATGATAAGCCAATTTTAAAATACAGTCACTATCAGGAGAATGCAAGGCCATCTGGGACACAAGTCCTATATCTGTGAGCGTGTAGGCCATCTGCATTCAGTAGGCACCATCTCAGTCCCACCAGCATTCCGGAAGGACGGTCTGTTCCCCAGGCATACACCTGGCTGTTAGATTCCCAACATTGTGTCATCTTTTCCTTCCTTCCCTTCCTTTTCTTTCCTTTTTTCCTTCCATCTCTCCTTCCTTCCTTCCTTCTCCCCACCCTCCCACCTTTTTTCTTATTTTGAAGGCTTTTAAAAGAATAAATGGAAATATATACTCCCCAAATGATCAGTTGCTGACAAAAACCAGTCCAATGCACACTAAGCTCATATTCCATTTGGAATTTGAACTCCTCAGAAGTGCCATGGTCAAGAGATTTAATTGTAAAATTAGTAGATGCTTAATGACTCTTTACATTCAAGCAGTAGGCGTCAAACAGAATGAAGCATTTCCCCTGTCTTTCCTGACTGCTCTGCATTTTCCACGACCGAGAACTCTTCCTTCTACCTTGCTTTCTCATCTTCTCTGTAAATTTTGAGCCAAGTGTAGTTCAGGGGTGAATGTAGACTTGAGGAAACCTCAGAATAAATCTCCTGTAACTTGGAGAGAAAGTATTTTGTAAAATATTAGGAGATCTTGGCTTTTGAAATACAGGATACTTTGTTCATTCATGTATATTTCTTCCTCACCTATTGTAAGCTCCTATGGAGTGCACTTTCACTCCAGTCAATTTAAACCAGTGAACCTTAATGATTGTAGGGGAGGAGTTATGCCCTCCTGCTTCTAGCAATGCAACCACCCATTCTTGTTTTTTTTTTGTTTTTTTTGTTTTTTGTTTTTGAGACTAGGTCTCGTTATTTTTGCCCATGGAACCATAGACTCTCTCTCTCAATGAGAGAGCCATAGACTCAAGCAATCCCCAGGGGTACCATAGACTCAAGCAATCCCCAGCCTCAGCTTCCCAGGTAGCTGGGATTACAGGCGCACGCCACCACGCCCAGCTATTTTTTTGGAACTAGGTCTCTCTACGGGCCCCAGGCGGGACTCAAACCGTGATCCCTAGCCCCGGCCACTTCATAGACTGAAGCTTACAGGCACAAGCCACCGTGCCCGGCCAACAACCACCCGTTCTTGAGGATTATGAGTTACTTAACAAAGGGGAGGCTCTATCCTTCAATAATGCTGGGACATTAGCTCTCGATTACCAAAGAAGTTCAACTTTGAATTACAGACTGTCTTTCAAGTCATCACACTTAAAGAGATTTAACTTTTCCTAAAAATATTACATTAATTCCACCCATGGCTTCTCCCTCTTTTCTCAGTTATATTGAACAAGTTCATGGATTTTGCTCCCCAATCTGTTGATTTGCTCAAGCCTCCCTTAGTCCAAAGCGAACTTTAAGTTTCCCTCCATCCTATCTCTATTTTATTTTTAAAAAGAGGTGAAAATCTTTGTGTGTATCTTAGGTTGGAATTTCCAACTGAAAGCTGATTTTGGAAATAACTAGAAAGAAGATTGGGGAGGATTCTATTGTCATAGATAGACTCACACAATCTGCTTCACTTTTGTGGCTTGACTTACTTGCTTAGGATATACGCAAATGAGTTATAGGGGAAAGAAGCACCTTTATTCACATACCCTTTTCTCTTCCCTCAGCCTGACAGCCTACTTTGGCCTCCTTGACATCTGTGGTTTGAAGGGTGGAGAAACAGTGATAGTTAATGCAGCAGCGGGAGCAGTGGGCTCTGTTGTCGGTCAAATAGCTAAGCTCAAGGTAAGTGTGATCCAGAACGTCCACAACAGTAAACACTGCAAGACCATCCTTAGTCTCAGGGAACTGAGTAAAGTGAATTGTTTGGTGGTTGGGAATTGAGAATGATTGAGAAATGAGTGGATGAAGACAATGGTATATCAAAGATGACCTGAATACTGTTATTAAGCAACATAAGTATCAAGTCAGGAGTGGCCTCTGTTTGGAGTTGTAGGCAGTAACAATTTTTGCGTTTTTATTGAGGATTTCCTTTTTTTTTTCTTTTGAGACCAGGTCTTGTTATGTTGCCTGGGTTAGTCTCGAACCCACAAACTCAAGTGGTCCCAGGCCTCTTGCCTCCCAGTGCTTGGACTACAGGCACGCACCACCATGCCCTGCAGGTCTTGCTACGTTGCCCAGGGTAGTTCCGATCCCGCGAATTCAAGAGATCCCCAGCCTCAGCCTCCCAGGTAGCTGGAATTACAGGCACCCGCCACCGTACCCAGCTGCTTTTTTTTTCCAAGACTAGGTCTCGCTATGTTGCCCGTGGTAGTCTCGAACCCGAGAGCTCAAGCAATCCCAGGCCTCTTGCTTCCCAGTGCTTGGACTATAAGACACATGCCACCAAGTGTGGCTACTGAGAATTTCTTGTTGAAGCTTACTCTTCCATCATGGTTGCTCCAATAATAGGAGAGACTTGAGGTCAATCAACCAAGAATCATTGCCCACATGACCCCATTACAAAGGCCACTGCAGGCCAGTCCAGAGGATGGAGCCATGGCTTGGGAACTAATTCCTGGGAGGTATCTGGAACTTGGGAGCACAGACAAGTTGGCTCTGATTTAGGGGAGTCTCTGTGCTCAAGGTACTTTCTCTGAAAGTAGTGGTACAAGGTAGCACACAGTTCAGACACAGTCAGGATATATGACATAGTGTGAATGTCCCAGTGTAACCTGAGTTGGCTGATCCTTTGCTAGAGGCATGAATGCAGGATTCAGGACTTAGTTCCTCAGGAAGGAGTTTGGTAGAATCTAGGTGTGACAGGGCTACCACCAACAGCCAAGGTTTCAGGCTGGTCTCCAGTGATGATGGGAATTTAGAAAACAAAAAAGAGATGAAGTCATCATAGAGGTTGCAGGAAGAGATAAGTAAATAACCATGAATAAATGTTGGATTTTATCAGACACCATATCCACTTTTACCAGGTTTGAATTACCTTAGATTCCCAGTATTGAACTATCCAAACATTTCTGGATTAAACTCTATTCATCTATGGTATTTTATAATTTTATAACTTTTTTTTTTTTTTTGAGACTAGGTCTCACTATTTTTGCCCATGGAACCGCAGGCTTACGTTGCCCGGGGTACCACAGACTCAAGCAATTCCCAGTCTCAGCTTCCCAGGTAGCTGGGATTATAAGCGCACACCACCACACCGAGCTATTTTTTGGGACTAGGTCTCACAGTGTTGACCCGAGCGGGACTCAAACCGTGATCCCTAGCCCCTGCCGCTTCATAGACTGAAGCTTACAGGCACGAGCCACTGTGCTCAGCTAATTTTTTAACTTTGACTCTGATTTTATAACGTTATAAATAGAATTTTTACATCTATACATATGAGTGTATGTTTTGAAAACTTTTTATGAACTTACTCATGTTTGCCTTTGAGAACATTCACATTTAAATGTTTTATTAAAACTATAATAGGATTTTTATTTCAAAATTTTATACGACTTATCCTTAAGTCAGTTCTTTTAGAAACTCTGCTAAAGACAAAGTTTGGGTTTAATCTTTAATGAATTGAAATGATTATTTTTGCAGTTTTCCTATTAGGAGACTCTTAAAATCATTCAGATGGATGTGTTGACAGTGATGATTGGAAATCCAAATCAGTTTTTAAAGATACTTGCTAAAAATGAATAAAACTCCAAGGTTGGATATAGATTGTTAGGTAAAGGAAGCATATCCTATGAACCACATGTTTCAGGTTTGTGTAACTGGTTGGTATCATTCACTATAACCCAGAGTTGGAGAGAAACAAGGAAGACACAAGGGGAAAAAGGCAGTCCATATCAGGCACATTAATTATGGTATATATCTAAGTAAGACTCTTCTAGGTTACTGGAGATACTGGTTTGGAACTCAGGAGAAAGACATGGTCTAAAACTTAAATAGATGAAGGAATCATCTATATGAAGAAGCAGTGCAGTCACAAGAGTTAATGAGATAATTCTGTGATAGAGTATAATGTTAGAAGGACAGATGACTAAGGATGAAGTTTTTGCTAATTATTAAGTCATAAAAAATGGAAAAATATATGACTGACATTGTTTTTGCAGGTTCATATTGAAATCAAAGGTATTTCCACATTTGAAAATGCAAAATGGCTCATATTCTGGTCTTCACGATATATTCAGAATATAAGTTTTCTGAAGAGCTACTTTCTTTGTACCAATATATTCTCTAGTCTCATCCTAAAAGTGCTTTTCAGAATGCTGTCTAATTCCTTAGTGGTTCCAATGAACTAAGTGTCTGGGTCAGTACTTCAGACCAAGTCAAAGAATAAGAGTGCAGGAGTGATATATATGATGTGAAAATTCCAGAGTCAAACTAAAACTACATAGTGTAAGGAATGACTGTACCATAAGTACATCATTTCAAGGGAAGACTGGTCCACAAATAAAGAAATGAGAGTCAGATGAACAGGTTGTCAAGTCACTAGGTTGAAATGAACTTTTATTTTATTTTTTTGAGACTAGGTTTCACTATTTTTGCCTGTGGAACCATAGACTCTCACTGCCTGGGGTACCACAGACTCAAACAATCCCCAGCCTCAGCTTCCCAGGTAACTGGGATGACAGGCACATGCCACCACGCCCAGCTATTTTTTTGGAACTAGGTCTCGCTACGGGCCCCAGGCGGAACTCGAACCGCGATCCCTAGCCCCAGCCTCTTCATAGGCTGAAGCTTACAGGCATGAGTCACCATGCCTGACCCTTGAAATGAACTTTTAAAAACAAATAAACATAGATAGACAGAATTTATTGGATGGTCAGAGTTGAGTTGTAGACTGATTCAGGGATTCATTTCGCCTATGGGGTCCATTGACCCATTATGATATGTTCATATACATGAATCATCACCAGTAAGGATGCTTTTGGAGAACCTGACCATCTAGACTAGAAATGTGATGTTGGTTCATGCTTGTGGCTTTAAATGGTTTTCATTTTTCTCTCCACTTAGGGCTGCAAAGTTGTTGGAGCAGCAGGGTCTGATGAAAAAGTTGCCCATCTTAAAAAACTTGGATTTGATGTTGCCTTTAACTACAAGACAGTAGGCTCTTTGGAAGAAACTTTGAAAAAAGCCTCTCCAGATGGTTATGATTGTTATTTTGATAATGTGAGTAACAAATTGGACTTAATATCTGATTTACTACCAATATCCTAAAGAAGAGAATATACTTCTAGAGTTTCCAAAAATGAAGATAGCACATATGCTAAAACAAAACAAAACCTCTATTATATATATTGAGATATAGTTCACCCATTTTAGTATGTACTACATACAAAATAATGCAGAAATAGTGATGATTACCACTATCAATTTTAGAACATTTTCATCAGTCCAAAAAGAAACACCATACACTTTAGTATTCACTCCCCATTTTCCCACCAAAACGATCTTTTTGTGACTGCCTCTAATAGCATGTTTTCAAAGCTCATCCATATTGTACAGCATGTATTAGCATTTCATTCTTTCTTATGATTGGATAATATTTCATTGTTTGGCTAGTTTATTTATCCATCCATCAGTTGGTGAGCATTTGAGTCATTTATATTATTTGGGTATTATGTGCAATGTTTCTGTGAATATTCATGTACTGGTTTGTGTGTGGACGAGCCCCCGTGCCCGGCCTATGTCTAAGGTTTTGTCTTACCCAACATCCTGAAGATTCATGCTTGTTTTCTCATAGGAGTTCTATAATTTTAGCTCTTACACTTAGGTCTGTTAGGTATTTTAAGTTAATTTTTGTATATGGTATAAGAAAGGGGTCCAAGCCGGGCATGATGACTCGTGCCTGTAAGCTTCAGCCTATGAAGTGGGTGGGGCTAGGGATCACGCGGTTCGAGTCCTGCCTGGGACAACATAGCAAGACCTAGTCCCAAAAAACAGTTGGGCGTGGTGGCGCGCGCCTGTCATCCCAGCTACCTGGGAAGCTGAGACTGGGGGTTGCTTGAGTCCGTGGTACCTCGGACAACGGGAGCCTGTGGTTCCACCGGCAAAAATAGCGATACCTAGTCTCAAAAAAAAAAAAAAAAAAAAAAAAAGTCCAATTTCTTTCTTTTTCATGGATATCCAGTCATGTAGCACCATTTGTCAAAGAGACACTCCCCTCTCCATGCCACTGAATTGTTTTGGTGCTGTTGTTGAAAATGGTTTGAAAATAAATATAGGGGTTTACTTTTGGACTCTCAGGTTAGCTCTATTGATCTATAATTTTGTTCTTGATTTTAATTCTCTAATTCCATACGTCTAATTCTGTCTTAATTAATAAAATTTTGCAGTAGGTTTTAAAATCAGAAAATGTGAATCCTCAAACTTTAGTTTTTTGTTTTTTTTTTGAGACTAGGTCTTGCTATTTTTGCCTGTGAAACCGCAGTCTCACGTTGCCCGGGGTACCACAGACTCAAGCAATCCCCACCCTCAGCTTCCCAGGTAGCTGGGATTACAGGTGCGCGCCACCACCCCCAGCTCTATTTTTGGGACAAGGTCTTGATAGGTGCCCCCAGCAGGACTCGAACCGCGATCCTTGCCCCCAGCTGCGGCTTCCTAGGCTGCCGCTTACAAGCTTGTGCCACCGTGCCCTACCTAAACTTTGTTCTTTATGTGCCTTTTGAGTGCTTTAAGATAGTGCATTGGGATTATTAAAAGATTAGAAATCCAAAATATAATAAAGTAAAATTTCTAAGATATGTTATGTTCCTACACCCAGATGGAAATGCCTAGATTCCAATGTCTTTTTCCAACTGTAATTTTCTGTACTATTAGGCTAATTCAGTTCATTTTGTTGTTGCTGAAACAAGTCTTATAAAGTGTTAATTGTAACTTAATGATTCTCCTGAGTTTTCTAGTATTTAGATTTTTTTTTTCTGTCTGTTTAGGTAGGTGGAGAGTTTTCAAACATTGTTATCCCCCAGATGAAAAAATTTGGAAGAATTGCTATGTGTGGGGCCATCTCTACTTACAACAGTACTCGGCCACTTCCTCCAGGTAATGAACTTATGCCAATGATCACTGGTAGGAAGGTTGGTAGGAAGGTTGGATAAGAAGAAGATTCAGAGATTGGTATAAGTCAGTGACTATAAAACTATTTAAAACTTCCTGATAGTCTTTATGAGACATCCAAGGAGTAACTAATTGATAAAAATCTATAATTTCATCTATCTGTGCTGAATCAGCTTATATTTGATTTTGATGTAGAGAAATAAGAGAATCTAAACATTCAAATGGGATATTTATTGTTATAGGTTTTAGGTTTTCTAGCTGTTTTTTGTTTTTTACAAACTTGTAAAAAGACAGCTATGATTTTGATTTAGAGACAACACCTGGTCTGGCTGCCAAAATATTAGTGATTTGCTGGAGGTGGGGGGAATGGGTAGAGAATGATTTGATAAAGAGGGTGAAAAGGCCATCATTTCATCATTTCCTTCAGTCATGGGCAGTCTTTTCTCCAGCTTTGGGGCATCCTGGTCTCATCAGACTGACAATTCCAACTATGCCCTGCATGTCCTCTGTCCCCACTCCTCCACCATCTCAGGCTCACACAGGTCCCCTCCCACCTCCAAAACCAGAGAATTCCAAAGTACTTTAACTCCAAAACAATCTTCATTAATGAAAAAAAATTTTTTTTCTTTTGAGACTGGGTCTCGTTATTTTGCCTGGGGAACCACAGGCTCACGTTGCCCGGGGTACCATGGTCTCAAGCAACCCCCAGCCTCAGCTTCCCAGGTAGCCTGTATTACAGATGTGCACTACCATGCCCAGCTGTTTTTTTGAGACTAGGTCTTGCTAATGTTGCCCTGGGTGGGTCTTGAACCCGCAGACTCAAGTGATTCCCAGTCTCGGCCTCGCTCCATAGGCTGTGATTAAAGGCATGTGCCACCATACCCAGCCCAAAACAACCTTCATTAAGCCTCAATCTTCCCAGCTTCTGATTTTACAGATATAAAGAGAAGTGGTTGAGAGGACCAAAGACTCAAAATAGAGTCAGATTTTCTGAACTCATACAAGATTCTTTTATGCTATCATGATTTTGTGCTATTCGTGAGATTTCAGTTACCTGTGGGTAAAAAAAAAAAAAAATAAGAGAGAGAAAGAACAAAAAAGTAATCTTCCAGATTATTAGGATCTAGGCAATCAATGAATTTTTTTCTACAAAGTACTTGACTCATGAAACCTTATAACCCTGACAGTTAACAACTCCACTGAAACAGATGGGCGAGAGTGGAAAGGGCTGAGCAAGAACAGTGTGTAGATTTCCTATTTGGTTGTGAAAAAGCAAAGACATTGTGTCCTCTAAGAAGAGCTCCAGGTTTCCATGGCAATCTTTTTGTCAGGGACTTCCTTCCACACCCACACCACTCCCACCCCCACCTATGTTTTTTTTTAATTGCTAGTAAGCTAGAATAATGGGAAGTCTTCTGCCTGCCAATTGAACAGAGCTCCAGGATGCATTTAGTTCAATTAGATCGTCAAATATTTTGTATTTTGGATACAGTACCTTGATGTAGCCTCTTTAGCTGTTAATCCTTGAAGTAACTTCACCTGCTTAGACAAGTCTTTGAGACATCCGCTCACCTTGTCCATCCATCTTAACCAGTTGGGATTCTACCTTGCCTTGAATATCTAGAAGTACTGTCTCAGATATCTAGAAGTATTGCAAACTTTTCTCTCTTATGTGAAAATCATACCTAATGTATGAGACTTAAGCTTCTTCTACACTCGTGGTTCTCAAACTGGATCGAGGACCAGCAGCGTCAGTGTCTCATGGAAACGTGTTAGAAATGAAGATTTTGGGTTCTACCTCATATACACAATCAGAAATTGGGAGACTTGCCCAACATGCCCTCCCTGTGACGCTGACACTATAGCATGAAATCCATGCTTCAGAAATGACCAGGGCAGGGCCAGAGGTAGGGGCTGAAATACTTGCTCCAGTCTTTCTCTTTTAACCTCTAGGCCAAAGATGGACACTAGCTGTTTAGCTTCTCCCCTGTGAACACAATAGAAGATGAATTTACACACAAAATAGCTGCATTAAACCATAAACATTAAAGATCTCATTAAGTACCAGGAGTCTCAGGGCATTTGGTCTTGAGTGGTGCACTGTAGGGTAAATGAGTTCAACTTTTTCCACCATTATCCTCCGTGACCAGCACCTTTGGTGCTGTGCCCTTCCCCTGATTGTTTATACCTGGCCCAGTGGGTGTGTGCATGCGCGAGTGGGCACATCTGGGCCTAGGAGGCAAGGATAAAAGGGTGGTGCCATCCTGGGGGAGGGAAGAGCAGGGGAAGAGAGAGCCCAGAGAAAGACCATGAAGATTTCTGGGGGCTGAGGGGCTCACCTGCCTCCCTGACCCTGCTGCCTAGCTTGCCTGCCTGGTGAGCCTGTGAACTTGGTTGTCTGAGAGCATTAAAGCCTGTAAAACCCATCGAGGATTCTGAGACTCTCATTGTCTGTCTGCTAGAACCAGTAAAGAACCTACCCAGATTGGGGTGCCTGTGCTACAATTGGTGTTATGAACAGGGTGATTGCACTATAGACAGGAACACTTTATAACCTTGAGGCTCTCTTTCTGTTTTGTTGAATAATTTGGGAGTTTTAGGTAGGCCTTGCTTCTGACATGTGAACATTCCCTGGCTGCCTAGTCTGTGCAAGAATTCTGAGTGTCGGTTAGTTTCGTATTGTTGCTGTAACAAATTACCACAAACTCGGTGGCTTAAAACACCACCAATGTATTGTTTTACTGTGGCATTTAAAAATCGAAAACGGGTGAGCAGGGCTGCATTCTTTCTCAAGGCTCAAAAGGAGAGTTCGTTTCCTCTTTAGGACAGGTCTGTCTGATGCAGGCACTTTTTTATTTTATGTTATTTTATTTTTTTGAGACTAAGTCTCGCTATTTTTACCTATAGGATTGTAGGCTCATGTTGCCTGGAGTACCACAGACTCTAGCAATCCCCAGCCTCAGCTTCCCAGGTAGCTGGGATTACAGGCGAGCACCACCACACCCAGCTATCTTTTGGGGGGCTAGGTCTCGCTATGTGCCCCCTGTGGGACTTGAACTGCGATCCCTGGCCCCGGCCATGGCTTCCTAGGCTGCCACCTACAAGGCATGCGCCACCATGCCTGGCCAGCAGGTATCATTTCTCACTACTCTGTCTTCCATCTTTGAAGCCAGCTAAATAAATCTTCAAATTAGCCCCCTGCCTCTCCAGCTCCTTCTCCTTTTTCGCTTCCAGCATCACCTATTTTTCCTGACTCAATTTTTCTCTTACAAGGGTCTTTGTGGTTATTATATTGGGTCCACTGTCTTCCCCGTATCAAGGCTCTTACTCAGATATGCAAAAATCCTCTTGCCATGTAAGGTAACAGACACAAGTTCTGGGAGTGAGGATGTGGACATCTTTGGGGGCCACTATTCGGTCTCCCATTGAGTGCCTATTGTCCACAAAGTGGATAGCCCTGTGGATACAGAACATGGGGAGGAAAAAGAAGGGGCAGCACTAAAAGAATGATGTGACTTGATCTAGTGTTTTCATTATGACCACCATCTTCCTAGGCCCTGGACGTCAAATGTGCTCTTCTCTTCACAGGTCCACCCCCAGAGGTTATTATCTACCGGGAACTCCGCATGGAAGGGTTTATCGTCACACGCTGGCAAGGAGAAGTCCGCCAGAAGGCTCTGAAAGACTTGAGGACATGGGTGGCAGAGGTAAGGAGCTCCAGAGCCACTCCCCGCAGTTGTACTTGATCCTGTTCCTTTTTCATGCTGTAGACTTTTCTTTCTACTGCAAATATAGGCCTCTGTAGCTGATCGGTTCTCTTATCTCCTTTCAGTCTTTGCTAAAACTGCCTTCTGAATGAGTCAACTTTATTTTTATTTAAAAAAATTGATTGCATGCAGGCTGGACACAGTGGCTCGTGCCTGTAAGCTTCAGCTTATGAAGTGGCCGGGGCTAGGGATCGCGGTTCGAGTCATAGCTGGGCGTGGTGGTGCGGGCCTGTAGTCCCAGCTACGTGGGAAGCTGAAGCTGGGGATTGCTTGAGTTTGCGGTACCCCGGGAAACATGAGCCTGTGGTTCCACAGGCAAAAATAGCAAGACCTAGTCTCAAAAAAAAAAAAAAATTGACTGCACCTATATTTTATATTGTTGTATATCCCCAAGGTTTTCCCACCACCTTGTCATCCAGGAACCATCATCTTACACTCTTGTGCCCCTCCCTCTGTTGATTTTACCCCCCCTTGCTCTATGTTTCAGTTCTGCTGACAGTTTTAAATTTTACTTGTCCTTTTGTTTGCTTGTTTTCCCTGTATCCCACATATAGCTGAGACCATCCAGTATTTCTTTTTTTCTTTCTGGCTTATTTCCGCTAACATGATTCCTTCTAGGTCCATCCATGTTATCACACATGCCTCAAATTTGTCTTCTTTGATTGCAGAATAGTATTCCATTGTGTACATATACCACAACTCTTCAATCCCTGAATGAGTCAACTTTAAAAGGACACTATTTTATTTATTTATTTATTTTTTGTTTGTTTGTTTGTTTTTTTGAGACTAGGTCTTGCTATTTTTGCCCATGGAACCGCAGGCTCTCGTTGCCCGGGGTACCACAGACTCAAGCAATCCCCAGCCTCAGCTTCCCAGGTAGCTGGGATTACAGGCGCGCACCACCACGCCCAGCTATTTTTTTTTAGAACTAGGTCTCGCTACGGGCCCCAGGTGGAACTCGAACCGCGATCCCTGGCCCCGGCCGCTTCATAGGCTGAAGCTTACAAGCACGAGCCACCGTGCCCGGCCCTAAAAGGACACTATTTTAAACTGCAGTTTTCCTTCATGCTTAATGCTTCCTATCTTGCTTTTACCCAGAGTAATGACTATCCTTTGGCATAATGCATAATACACTTATTATATTTATTACCCATCTCCCTCCCATGAGAATGTAACTTCTGTGAAGGCAGTGGTGTTCATGTATTTTGTTTTCTGCTGTATATCTAATACCTACAGTAGTAGCTGAATCAGTGTAAGTACAAGCTGAATTTTGTTGAACAGAAGCATGTTAGAGGGGCATATATTTGTACGTACCATGACTCTTCTAGGTCCTAGACTGGAAAGAACCTTCCTCCGTTAGTACCTTTCATTCTGGAGGAAGCAGTCAAGCTCTTTGTCCTGCGCTGCGATCATTTTCTCACCTTGGACCATGTGGAGTTTTGGGCAATAGAAATATGAATAGGCCGGGCACGGTGGCTCGTGCCTGTAAGCTTCAGCCTATGAAGCGGCCGGGGCTAGGGATTGAGGTTCAAGTCCTGCCTGGGGCCCGTAGCGAGACCTAGTTCCAAAAAAACAGCTGGGCGTGGTGGTGCGCGCCTGTAATCCCAGCTACCTGGGAAGCTGAGGCTGGGGATTGCTTGAGTCCGTGGTACCCCGGGCAACAAGAGCTTGCAGTTCCACAGACAAAAATAGTGAGACCTAGTCTCAAAAAACAAACAAACAACAACAACAAAACAATAGAAATATGAATAGCCAAGATGTATTGTTTCAGTTTCAGAGAGGAAAAGTGGCATCACACTTCCTGTTTTCTGACTTGATGATCATTTACCAATTCAAAGAAATCGATTGCTCCTCTGGCAGCCACTGAAACTTGGCATTTTTCCCAGTCTGACACTTGGAGTGTTAGGCTGGGCTCTTTCCAGGATGCTGGGGAGAGCTGAAGTATTTTTAAGTTGCCAGTGTGTAGTTTCCTTTTCCTGGTTGGCAAAATCAAATCTGGCCTTTCCATGATCACAGCTGTGCTGGAGTCCCTGAGGCTCCCTCTTAACAAATTACACAAATTTATGGTTTTAAGTAACTAGTAGGTTGGCCTAACATCTCTCTCAAATATTTTTTTCTCTAATTCTTCCGCCATTTATTTATTTATTTATTTGTTTGTTTGTTTGTTTGTTTGTTTTGAGACTAGGTCTCACTATTTTTGCCCGTGGAACCGCAGGCTCTCATTGCCCGGGGTACCACAGACTCAAGCAATCCCCAGCCTCAGCTTCCCAGGTATTTGGGATTACAGGCACATGCCACCACGCCCAGCTAATTTTTTGGAACTAGGTCTCTCTACGGGCCCCAGGCAGGACTCGAACCGCGATCCTTAGCCCCGGCCTCTTCATAGGCTGAAGCTTACAGGCACAAGCCACTTGTCCGGCTAATTCTTCCTCCTTTTAAAATGTATAATCTATTTTGGGACAGTGTTCGAATAGTTTAGATGTATAGAAAATTGCAAAGATAGTAAAGAGATTTCCCATAGACCCTGCATTCTATGCCCTGACCTCTCACATGAACATTGCATATGAACATTTTACTTTTAAAATTTAAACTGAATCAGTACATCTGATTCTTTCCAGGTTCTTTACCTTTACAAGAGCAGAAGTGAACTGGAGCTTAACAGCCAAGGGCTCAGATCCAGGTTTCCCCACTGCCTATTTAAGTGATCTCAAGCAAATAGCACCTCTATAAATCATAAAGGTTGATAAGCCATCACTGGAGTACTTTGTGGGTAGAGGAAGGGGATCAGGTAACTCAGGGCTTTATATAAAACCTCCTTATAAAATGAAAATATGGACTAGTTTCACTTCAAGTAAGAGTGTGCCTTGTACTAGAAGGAAGGACGAAAAGTCCTCACTAAATAAACCTTTCCCTCCCACACTTAATGTCTTTGAAAGGAAGACAAATGGTAAGACAAAGTACGGCATTACATTTCCTGAACCTCGTCAGGGGTCAAATGAGGGAATGCTGCTACATCAATGGGCAACTGAAGGTTTGAAGCAGATCATGCACTGGAAGGGTTCCCTCTCTCCATCTACATCCACTGCTTCTGAAATGAATACACTATTACACTACTCCATTCAACTTACTTGGAAATGAATGAATAAATGAATGTATTTCCTTGTCACATGTCTTCTGCTATTATGCTGTCATTTGATGCTATTATTAAATTATTCTAATCTTCTGCAATCTATTATGTCTACTGTATACGTGGAACTTGCTCCAGGCTGACTATCTTATAGTTCCATTTTCCCAAAATGTACTTGATAAATCTGTTGCCAGGATAGGAAGAGTATCTCATTTAGCATATGAAATTAATCTATTACAATTGTTGTTTTGATACAGGGTAAAATCCAGTATCAAGAATACATCACTGAAGGATTTGAAAACATGCCAGCTGCATTTATGGGAATGCTGAAAGGAGATAATTTAGGGAAAACTATTGTGAAAGTATGAAAAAATGACATGTAGAATCTAGAAATAACATTTGGATGATTCTTTCTAAGCATTTAATAAAAATGTATATTGCCTTTATTATCTAAAAAATAGTCATTGTAATGAGTTTGATAGACCAATGAAATATTTAAATGGTATGTAACTAGCAACACTATTATCACTATTATTTACTACTTCATAGTAAATAATAACTAGCCCCATCACTGCCTACTGTAATGCTGGATTATGGTAGAAAATGATGGCTTTGGAATCCAAAAGTTGATTGCATTTGTGACCTTAGACTTCTTATGTTCCACCTGTAAAGTGAGAAGAATAACATCTATTTCACAGTAAACACTTATTTAAAATATCACACAGCTGGATGTGGTGGCATGCATCTGATATACAAGCGCTGGGAGGCAAAGAGGCCAGGGATCGCTTGAGTTCATGGGTTTGACACTACCCCAGGCAACATGGGGAGACCTGGTCTCGAAAAAGTAGCCGGGTATGGTGGTGGGCGCCTGCAATCCCAGCTACCTGAGAGGCTGAGGGTGGGGACCACTTGAGTCCATGGAATTGGGACTATGCCGGGCAACATAGCAAGACCTAGTCTCAAAAAAATAAAATATCTCACACAATGCCTGGCATACAGTAGGTATTCAGTAAGTGCTACCTACCACAGAAGTCAATATGAAGTAACAGGGTTAACACCCTTAATGCTTGTGACCAAACAAAATTAATCATTACTAATGTACAGGGATTCACGGCAGCCCATGCTGATCCTGTATGTGAAGGTAATAAGATCACAGACCAAGCAAACAGTCTAGCATTCACGGCAGCTACCAAGAAGATAGCACATGGGAATATTTGTAAACCTACAAAAAGGGGCAGAGTTTATATGAAGAAAGCATTAACACATCACTAAGGAACACAAAAGAAAGATCAAACAATAAATTTCAGATTAAATGATTTAAATTTGCCTTAAAATCTATTTATTTATTTATTTTTGAGACTAGGTCTCGCTATTTTTGCCCATGGAACGGCAGGCTCACATTGCCTGTGATATCACAGACTCAAGCGATCCCCAGCCTCAGCTTCTCAGGTAGCTGGGATTACAGGTGTGTGCCACCACGCCCAGCTATTTTTTGGGACTAGATTTCCCTGTGTTGTCCCTAGAGGGACTCAAACCGTGATCCCTAGCCCCAGCTGCCTCATAGGCTGAAGCTTATAGGTACAAGCCACCGGGCCCGGCTTTGCCTTAAAATTTAAATTGCCACAATGTCTTAGCCTAATACTGATAGCATAGTCCACCACTGGACATGATTACAACTCATTGCATCTAAGATGGTAATTTTTGCTGGCATGTGAAATTTGATTTAGGCATTATGAGTTCGGTTTACTGGCATATATCTCAGGAAGAGAATGATTATTTTTAAAAAGAAGACTCTTAATAACAAGTGATAAAAAATTCACTTCACCAATTGACTCATACATAAGCCGGTGAGGATGTAAAATGATGGGCTGCTTTGAAAATAGTTTGACAATACCTCAAAGTGTTAAACACAGAACCAGAATTTTCACTTATCCGTGTATTCCTTAGAGAACTGAAACAACCATATAAAACCTTGTGCCTAAGTGTTCACAGCAGCATTGTTCATAAGAGCAAAAGAAGAAACAACCTAAATGCTTGTCACATGGTGAATGTATTAAGTGCAGTATATCCATATAATGCAATATGATCACAAAAAGGCAAATTAAGAGCTAAAAAAATTACTTGAAAATATGCATGAGAACAATGTATTCAAACCCTTTTTGGTTCACACTTGCCTCTCTTGCAGTGCACTTGCTGATACAGGCTGCAACATGAACAGACCTTGAAAATATGTCATAAAAGACAGGAAACCTCACACTGTATGATTCCATTTATATACAATGTCAAAAACATGTAACTTTATAGATAGAAAGTAGATTTGTTTTCAAGAACTGGGAAGGAAAGACTAAGTGATGAGTAATAGGTATGGAATTTGTTGTGGGGGTAGTAGTCTTGAATTCTACAGCAGTGATGGTTATACAACTTTAGGAGTATACTAAAATCCACTGAAGCATACAATGTGGACAAATCTGTTTTTTTGTTTTTTTTTTTTGAGACTAGATCTCGCTATTTTTGCCCGTGGAACTGCAGGCTCTCATTGCCCATGGTACCACAGATTCAAGCAATCCCCAGCTTCAGCTTCCCAGGTAGCTGGGATTACAGGCGTGTGCCACCATGCTCAGCTATTTTTTGGGACTAGATCTATGTTGCTCTGAGCGGAACTCGAACTGTGATCCCTAGCCCCAGCCGTTTCATAGGCTGAAGCTTACAAGGCACGCGCCACCGTGCCCGGCTCAGTGTGGACAAATCTGGATGGCATTAAGAAACATGTCAGACAAATACTGTGTGGTATCATTTATATGTGGAATTTTAGAATGACTGATAGGAACAGAGTGGAAAAGGGGTCCTGAGGGACTGAGGATGAAGGAGATAAACTGGTGAAGGATACCTTCAGTTAAAAATAAAAAAGGTGTGAGGATCTAATGTATAACATAGTAATTATAGTGGATAACCCTGTAGTGTACACAAGTTAAATATTTTTACAAAGAAAGTAAATATGTGAGATGGTAGATGTGTTAATTAACTTGATGGGATTATGAGTCTTTTCACAATTTATATGTGTATCAAAATAATCATGTACACATTAAATGTTACAATTATATCAATTATACCTCAATAATACTAAAAAGTAATTTTATAGGTAAATTATACCTCACTTGTGGTTGTAAAAATTAAGAGACAGGTAACTCCAAACAATAATATATGAAGACATTGTTTAGAGGGATTTTAGTAGTTAGCACAGAAAAGACATGAGGCCTTTCTGAAAAGATACTAGTGATATCCATAAAGATTTAGGAAATGGAGGCATCAGGTACTCTGGAAAGAGTGAGAAATTGGGAGCTGAAAAGAGTTGGTGTTCAGAAATATGTATAAAGGGCAGTTCAAACCCAAGATATCTTGGTACTGAGGTGACTGCCACCGTAGTCGCCACAGAACACTGAGGTATAATCATTCACCAAGGAGAACTTGAAAGGCTTTTAATTTGGGTACCTGAGGGCACCCAAGGAGGAGGTTGGAAATTAAATGTGAGGCTGAAGACAGACAAAGTGGAAGACTGGAAAGGGG
This sequence comes from Uropsilus gracilis, assembly GCA_004024945.1. Classification (NCBI taxonomy): domain Eukaryota; kingdom Metazoa; phylum Chordata; class Mammalia; order Eulipotyphla; family Talpidae; genus Uropsilus; species Uropsilus gracilis. The sequence goes on from PVHY01004283.1 coordinate 66,595, forward strand.
TGAGCTCATTTAGGGTTTTAAAGACAAAAATTAAGTGGACATTCAATCACTTTTTTGTGAGGCCTATAAATTAACTTTCTTCTTCCAGGGAATTCAAGCTTCCAGAGATCCTGGACTTTGAGGAGGAAATACTGATTTAGTCAGACTTTAGATTGTGTCCCTTGGGGAAAGAAAATATTTGCTGTGTTGAAAGAATGAAAGGGTGTGGGGGTCAGAGGGATAGACTGGGACTAGCAATCTCTGTGCTTACCTTGAGGAGAAAATTGTATTTTCCCAGATTTTTTTTTTTGAGACTATGTTGCCTGTTCCCTATGTTGCCTGTGGACTCAAGCGATCCCCAGCCTCAGCCTCCCACGTAGCTGGGATTACAGGCACCTACCACCACTCAACAGCTTTATTGAGACCAGGTCTTGTTATGTTTCCCAGGGTAGTCTCAAACCCATGAACTCAAGTCATCCCAGACCTCTTGCCTCCCAGTGCTTTGACTACAGGCACGCGCCACCGCACCCAGACTCTATTTTTCCCAGAGTTTGTTGCAGTTGGGCTGTGTCATGTGGCTGATTTCTGGTCAATGGAAGGGAGTGGAAGTGATTTCTAAGTCGGAGGTTCCTAACTCTCCCAGTTATAACACTTTTAGTGTTATGATCATCTTTACTACTGTGTCTCAAGCCCCGAAGAATTACTACCTGTTCCATTTGCTAAACTGTTAGGTTCAGACAATAGTAATAGTTGGTACCATGTTCAATAGTAATAGCTCTTTCTCTAAGCTTTAAAATACTCCAGAATGGCTGGGCATGGTAGCGCATGCCTGTAGACATGGGAAGCCACGGCTGGGGTCAGGGATTGCAGTTCAAGTCCCACGGGGGGCACATTGCAAGACCGAGTCCCCAAAAAATAGCTGGGTGTGGTGGCGCATGTCTGTAATCCCAGCTACCTGAGAAGCTGAGGCTAGGGATTGCTTGAGTCTGTGGTACCCCAGGCAACATGAGCCTGCAGTTCCACAGGCAAAAATAGCGAGACCTATCTCAGAAATGAAATGAAATGAAACAAAATAAAATAAAATACTCCGGAAAACCCCTGTGAGTTCTCTAAGTGTCCTGAACATCTTGGCATGCAGGCTTGACCCACGGTCCTTGGCTATTTCAAGGACAGTGCTTACAAACATGACAAAATACCCTAGTCTTTGCTGTCCCTGGGTCTGGGACCATGGAGGCCACATGTTCTAGATGACACAGTCCCAAAATGTTGGAAAGCAAAAAAATGCTTGCAGACTTCTTGGGAAATAAACTTTTATTGAGTCAAGTCACCCTCACTTGCTGGGCCCGCTGTGCCTAGTTAGCATGGTTTACTCCGAATCTCTAGCGTCCAATCAGTCACTGGAGACTAGTGAGAATTGGAAACATGGTTTACTCCAACTCTGTAGCACCCAGTCTAATAGTCACTAAAAGGCTACTAAGCACTGGGAACATGGGTATTGCCACATTTCAAGATTTAAAAAAGTACAGCAGAGTGTTTTTCCATTTAACACAACTTTATTGTTCTCGTAGAATAGACAATTCACGGCACCGCATAGGGCACTATTCTATTATAACGCTTGTACAGGAACGTGCATTATTTCTAGTGTGAGAGAAACACTCAACCAGTCTAGTCAGTGATTCAGTTTAGATGATTTTTTTTTTTATGCACTGAAACAGCTTCACAATGTGTTTACTTGGATACTTTTATGTAAACAGCACAAATTAATGTATACTTAGTTAACCTATACCTACGTTAATATAGCAGCCCAAGTTACAGTTATACTTACGTAAATCATAATCCTAAGCTAAGATGCTATTTTTCATAATAAAATTACTTTCTAGGTTAAAAAATACAGAAAAATATTTAAATTTTAAGTGAAGGCATATTATTGAGGCAGAATTCAGTGCAATACAGAAGCCAGCATGATGACCAGCAAGGGAGAGAAAGGGGAAGGGACACAGAGCACTTTCAATGATGAACAGCAATTGCAATTTGTTACAGCACGGCTGAACAATGAAAAAGCTGCTTATTGTGTACGAGTGTTAACGGCAATACAGTAGACAATACGTAAGATAATTGTTAGCATTTTTGTCGGTTTTCAGCAACAATCAAGTTAAGTTTAACAAGCGGTCTTCTAAAAGTCAAAAAATCTGTAGTCACAGAAAATGAGATCGAAATTTCAAAAAAACATTTCTAACAAAAATTGAGCTTGTAAACATGGTCAGCTAGAACATGGTTTTAATTCTTGTACACAAACACACACACAGACACATATACACTCACATAATTTTAGGCTGAGAGATAGGTCATTTTAATTGTGGTAATTTAGTTAGAAAATTATGCAGAAAACTTAAAAATTAATTTACAAAATTGAAATTTTCAGCTACTCTAAGTAATTCTGATCATAGAAGTTTCTAATAATATTAAAGATCAACTGATTCAAAATTTGAAAAATTGCAATTATTTAGCTTTAGGCAAGTGATGTACTTAATAGGACACTGCCCCAATGAAAACTGGATCTATTCCACTTCAAAGGACAAAGAAATGTCTATTCATTGCTTCAAAGCTCAAATGCATGCCATTTTTAACAATTTTCTTTCTGTCAAAGAATTTCAGCTAGAGATAGAAAAATTAGTTTCTATCATGAGTGGAACCTAGCTATTGGAATTATAAAAAAAAAGTTTTCCTAATTGCTGTGTCTAATCATCTGATAAATACTGAAAATATTTTTTCTCCATTTTCTGAAACGGACTCCAAAAAAAGTCAAGAATATAGTAAAGTTCTTTAGCAAGCTCCAGAAAATAGTTACTGCCAGATTGTGGGGTTGTTGAAAGATACTTTTTTTAATGATCCTATGTTCTTTATCAGCATTTCTTAGTTGAATTATAAAAGAATTTTACAAAGATTTCCTGTACTAGGAATTCCAATTCAAGATTTTCTTGAAACACAAGGAATACTTGTCAAATATTCAGTAACTGAAGACAGTGGCTGTGTGGCTCATGTTTTTATCTAAAAATCACAGTGCAAATAAATTAGAAGGTCCTTAGACACTTGAAAGAATCTACTTAGACACTTGAAAGAATTTACTTAAAGCTGAAACATTTCATAACACAAATAAAAAATGGCTTTGCACATTTTTCTACCAGTCAATATGCAAATTTTAACTATAATCAGTAGCACTATGTAAATTGTTGACAAAAGTAAAAAAGACAAATGTGAAGACTGGTTTATTGAAATTGATAACACTTAGTTTTGTTTTCCTTTATGTCATTCCTCACTGATTTAATGTTAGCAGTACTGAGTTGACATAAGAGTTAATGAATTTACTGAAGCAAATAAAACTTTGAAACTGATAAGCTCTTACATTTAAATTTTTTTTTTTTTTTTTTTTTTTTTGAGACTAGGTCTTGCTATTTTTGCCCGTGGAACTGCAGGCTCTCGTTGCCTGGGGTACCACAGACTCAAGCAATCCCCAGCCTCAGCTTCCCAGGTAGCTGGGATGACAGGCGTGCGCCACCACGCCCAGCTATTTTTTTTGGAACTAGGTCTCGCTACCGGCCCCAGGCGGAACTCAAACCGCGATCCCTAGCCCCAGCCGCTTCATAGACTGAAGCTTACAAGCATGAGCCACCGTGCCCGGCCTTTAAATCAATCAGTTCTAAAAAAAATAAAGTTTTGTCAGTATGGATGCAAATATCAAAGGAAAATAATTTTTTGCTTCTTGATTTACTTATTGAAAATCTGTATGTATACTTAGCATAACAACAAAGTACATTTGGATGAACTATATGAGTCTACTTTTAACTCTAGGTTTCAGAAATTTCCAATGAAAATTTAGGGTATGCATTAAGGTGTGCCAAAAATATAAATTATATACTGGATTTTGGAGACAGTGCAAAAATAATACAAAATGTCTCATCAATATTTTTATAATGATTATATGTTGAGGTAACTTTAAGGTTGCACTGTGTGAAATAAAACTTACTGTTAATTTCACCTGTTTTACTTTCTGAAAGTAGCTCCTAGAAACTGTGAAATGACATCTGGTTCACATTCTGATCCTACCATACAATACTGAATTGATTGAGATGCCTTCCAACCAGCTTCTTCATAAATGTGATTAATCAAAGAAGTCTGAGGAAAGTCTCAAGCGTGAAAAGTAAGAAATATGTAAAAGAACTCATAAGAAAGATAATGCAGAGAGCAGAATAACACTGAAAGACACTACATTAGCATCCTCAGAAAAAGAAAATATTTCATACATGAAGCAAAAATGCTTCATTTAGAAACATTTAGAGGTGGTGTGGGAAAATAGGTTGAAGAACCCTTCAAAAAAGCAGGATAAAAATCAAGGACATAGAGGGTGTGACGTCAGGAGAGATGGTAGGCAGGGAGCTTGAAGAATATGAATGACAACTGTTCTGACAGAAAGTACTTTGGAATACAGCAGTCTCTTAAAAGTCCTGTAAATTCCTGGGGAAACATGGAGTAGTAAAAGGGTGACTTTTATTTCCTAGCAGTTATAGCTACCCATTCCCTACTAGCGAACCCCATGGCAGGCAGTTGTGCAAATGGAACCCACATCTGGTTTGTGGGAGCCAGGATGGGCAATAAAGACCCTTTCCTCCAAGAGAAGAGCCAACAGTTGGTGGCTGCTTCTGTTGTAAGAAAGCGCACACACAGAGGTAGCAGCCATCCTTCCAACCCCTACTGCCTTAAGTGGTTCCCTGGGTATTTATGGGGCAGCAAATGAATTTTTATGGACACGGGAAAACAAATGTATATGTGGGATGATGGTGGAAGCTATGGACTCTACTCAGGGAAAGACAGGCTGAGAAAAGACCTGAGAAATTTTAAACATTCATCACAAATGGATCCCTAAGACAGATACCCTGAAAGAATAAAAGAAAACAAATTCTAGTAAGAGGGGGACTTTCAGTAGCAGTGCTCCCACACTCAGATGTGCAACTTTTAACGACAAAATATACAAAGAAATAGGACAGTTTGGCAACTCAATGGAATAAACAACAGAAAATGTACCAGAAGAAGCCTGGAGGTAAGACACCCCAGCACAAGACTGCAAAACAGCCCTCTTAAAGGTGGTCAAAGGCTCTAAAGGTTCTGACTGCTGGAGCAGGTTTGCTCTTTACCCCAGTAAGTGGGGATACGCAATGCAGCACAGCACTAAACCCTGAAGTCAGGATGAGATACCAGATGCCCTGAATCCTGCTCCTGATGTCTGAGTGGACTCAGAGAACTGGTGGGCTGCTGGAGAGGGGGCGAAGCAGGACGGCCATCCTGGGGAGCCCTTATAAAAGGAAAGGCACATGGGCTTTTGGCATCTTTCCATTGGAACTGCTAGGAATAGCTGCCATGCCACTGATCAGGTGGGCTGTGGACTCTCACCCTCAACCTTCAGGTTATACAGCAGCAAGTCTGCTGTACCCTACCAGCCCTTGCAGTGCCAGAACTTGTAAGACTCTGCCCCAAGCCCAGGCCCAGGTCCCAGCTTCAGACTCAGCTGACCACATGCAGTTTCAGTTTTGAGCAACTAGATGTTTGCTTCACCCCTCTAGTTGTCCCTCTGCCCTGTTAAATCAGTTTTCTCTCTTGCTGTATATCAAGGCTCTTTTGTTTATAGTTGTGGCAAGGAGTGCATGGACCCAGAACTGGTGAGAAGTTTTTGTGTACTTTGCCCAGTAACATGTTCATGTCAGCAAATAACGAGAGAACGTGAAGAACCTTTAAAGGAGGAAAAACTGGAGAATAAGTGTCCTTTCATTGTTACTTCAGCAGGGAATACTCTACTTGCTCCCATTTTACAAAAGACCTTAAATGCATTTTGACTATCAATGGAGGGAAAACCCCAAAAGGTTTCAGAGATCTGGCAAAGCTTGCAGGTGATCAGAACAATTCTATAGAGACACCTGAGAACTTCAACCTGGAAGAATCTTTCAACCTTAGAATCTATGAAAAAAGACCTTATCAACATTCTCAGGCTGTAAAATACTTTGCTTACAAGTTACAACTTAATGAGCACTAGAAGAGCCATTTCAGGAAAGTACTGGATTCTTTATATATGAGAAATAAAGAAATGCACTTTGGGCACTCACCAAAAAACATGGGGGTCATCCATCAATCTGTAGGGTTCTACAACCAGTAGCTGGACCTTCTAACACGAGGGTACCTTCCCTGCCTTGGTGACATTCCTGCCACTGCCTTTTTTGGTTAAGGCCACCAAAGAAATAGTCAAGGAGTCCCTTTTAACCCTATTTGTATCCCATGATAGCCCTCCAGGCTCCTTGGACACACCCTTTCAGCAGCCACCTAACCTCTCATAAAACCCTCATCTTAAGTGTCCCTTATGTAATTCATTCTCACTCTGACACAGTCCTGCTGCTCTTCCCCCTCCTTCACCAAGGAAAGCCTTCATCACTGCTTAACAGTGACTTCCCATGGTGACTGATAGGAAGCGCCTGGTTTACTGATGGTTCCCATTTAAAAGGTAAATATTATGCTGGGTGTGCAAACCTTTACAAGCTTTTTGAAATGACTGAATCAGCATCTTTGCCCTTGGCTCCCTCAGCACAGCAGATGGAATTGTATGCTCTGATTCAAGCTTTACTTCAGCCAAGGCCAGAACTATAAATGTTTATGTCAACTATAGATTTGTCTGTGGAGCAGCTCACAATTCTGGAATGTTTTAGAAACCTGGCTTCCCTACTTCCAAGGAAGATACAATTGGAAACGGCCTTTTATTCAAGATATATTAGATACCAGACTCTTACCAGCATCTTTGGCCATCATTAAAATTCTGGGCCATCCTATGCTTGAGTCTTTGGAAGCTAAAGGAAACCACCTTACGATTTCCATGAGAAACACTGCTCCTTTACGGAAGGAACAGTTATAAGTCTGCCATGGCCCAAAGAGATGATTCCCCAAAAGATTCTCAGGAATAAAATATTATACCCCTACCTGTTAGCAGAACAAAAGCACAGATCAAGAGAGGGGGAGGGAAGTGAAATCAGGGGAGGGATGGGCACAAGAGACTAAGATGATGGCTCATTGGGTAGTAAGGTGGTGGGAGAACCTTGCAATAGACAATGATGTAAAATATATATATATATGTGTGCAGTTAATTCGAAAAAATAAAATTATATATTCAAAAATAATAAAATAAATTACCTGAGAGAGTGTAAGTGGACTAAAACAAAACTGGCAGGAGTTGACCAACATCCTAGCTAAACTACCTGTTTGAAGTATTTCACCATATGGACAGCCACATCCTGAAGAGTGATATCACATCCTAACAAATGGCCGGTCCCCTCCATCCCACCTTTTTTTTTTTTTTTTTAACAATTAACAAGTGGCTCAATTCCCTGGAAGGGGGACTGTAGGGGACCAGCATATGTTGATAGTAAAAGACCCTGATTTACAATGACAAAAGTCTCATTAGCACGCTAAAACACAAATCCCTGGGTGGAGATTTGGGATGCTATCTAACAGGCTGGAAATGAAGAAGCATTTGACCTGTCTGCACACTCCAGGGTAGGCCAGCCCACAACACATCATGACACTGCTTTCCTGTGTGTCACTCTGATAACCAACCTCTTTAAAAGCACCTTCAGCTGGGCACAGTGGCATGTGCCTGTAAGCGACAGTCTATGAAGCAGCTGGGGCTAGGGATCACAGTTCGAGTCCCACCGGGGGCACGTAGCGAGACCTAGTTCCAAAAAAATATAGCTGGGTGTGGTAGCGTGTGCCTGTACTCCCAGCTACCTGGGAAGCTGAGGCTGGGGATTGCTTGAGTCTGTGGTACCCCAGGCAACATGAGCCTGCGGTTCCACCGCCAAAAATAGTGAGACCTAGTCTCAAAAAAACAAAAAACAAAAAATAAACCTCATACCTACATTTCTCAATCTATTGCAGAGGAGTAAAAAGCCTATCTTATTGCTGGATGCAACACCAGAGACTTTGATCAGTTTATGTTCAAAATATAATGTCTTTGGTCATGCTGTATCCAATTTCTTTTTAGCTCTAAAGGCCACTCACTGTCTTAGATATCCGTAAGTCTCTGGACGTCACCTATCAAGTTAGGCTATTACATCAAGCGCTTCCATACCTTGTTTTAACTTTTCCTTAGTCATGAACTAACCCAACCAGCACATTCTTCACTCGGACACATTCTTTTTACATCTAAATGCAACCTGTCTTCTTGCACCCAAGGAAAATACAGTAGACCCTTAAATAACTTGATTTTGTAGAGAAGAGATCTACTTAGACTTCATTTTCTAGTCACATGTTCCACATTCCACATATGGTTGGTTGAATCCAAGTGCAGAAGCCAGATACTGAGGGTAGACTATAAGGATTTGAGGATCCTCAGATTTTTTTAAATTTTTTTTTGGGAAAGGGGAACTAGGTCTTGCTATCTTTGCCCATGGACCTGCAGGCTCACATTGCCCGGGGTACCACAGACTCAAACGATCCCCAGCCTGTTTCCCAGGTAGCTGGGATTACAGGTGCATACCACCACACCCAACTATTTTTTTGGGGGGAGGGAACTAGGTCTCACTATGTTGCCCCAGGCAGGACTCGAACCGCGATCCCCAGACCCAGCCGTGACTCCATAAGCTGTTGCTTATAGGCACGTGCCACCGTGCCTGGCTCATCCTCAGATTTTGGTATTTATTCCCAAGGGCATCCTGAAACCAGTCCCCCATGGACACCAAGGAATGACTACAGTTAAGTTTTTAGAGGGTCAAAACTATCAGTGGATTTTCAACTGCAGGTTTGGGGTCAGTGAGCCAAACCTACATTGACAAAGGTCACCTGTACAAATGAGCTAACTCCTTCCATGTTCATAAGGAAGACTCTTAGGATGGATTGACTCCTCATAGGATGTCATCCCAATTTCTCTCAACCATGGTTTGAACATTTAACCAGGGAATTTTGGCTAACAGGCCCATCAATAATCAGACATGAGTGGAGACCTCTGCACTTGACATGAATTGTCTTTGTTCCTGGTAGAGGACATTACTCCTGGGTGTAGGAGTGGCTAGCTGGTGATCTGCAGGTCAGTGCGTATTGACAGTTTGACTGTCCCTGTAAACAACCACAGCAAATCTGAACCCTCCCAGTTCATCCATGAATCCTTTTTTAACAGGAACTTCCTGGAGGTGTCACTGTTGCCTCTGTGGGGAGCCTCTTCCCACTGACTGAAGTGCCAGTGAGCACATGATCAGTTATCGCTCCCTGACACAGAGTTAGCCAATTCCACAGGCAAAGCAGCTGTATTTCCAGAATGATCACTCAACTCACTGGCTACAGTGGTTTTTGCATAATGACATAGCCTTTGATGTGTACTTGCTGAACAAGGAGGGGTTTTTAATCACATACTCCCTGTTGAACATGGCTAGATTCCTCGGAGGAAGCAGAAGCCCAATTACATAAAATTGGAGAACAAAGCAAATTATCTACAATAAACTGTATCTGATGACACCTGGTCTTTTGATCTGGTTACTTTCAGGTAGGGCTCCTGACTTAGAGCCTCATATAACTTTTTTTTTTTTTTGAAACTGGGTCTTGCTATTTTTGCCCATGA
>PVHY01004283.1:76316-96105 GCA_004024945.1 Uropsilus gracilis
GCCCGGGGTACCACAGACTCAAGCAATCCCCAGCCTCAGCTTCCCAGGTAGCTGGGATTACAGGCATGCGCCACCATACCCAGCTATTTTTTGGAACTAGGTCTCACTATACGGGCCCCAGGCGGGACTCGAACCGCGATCCCTAGCCCCTGCCGCTTCATAGGCTGAAGCTTACAAGCACGAGCCACCGTGCCCGGCCGCCTCATATAACTTGATCTCATTTAAAATTTTGCTTTGAGATGGAGATAGGAATAACAAACAAAAAGGCCAGGAAAAAGTCAAAATAAGCTGACAGTGGAGCTGGGGCAGGCATCTAGGGAGGGAGGAAGGGGAGGAAGAAATTGGGGAATGGAGGCACACAAGATCATTGAGATGAAGGTTTACAGTGATAGGGTGGAGGGAGAATCATGGGGAATGCAATGATATATATATGTGTGTGTGCATACAGACACATATGTGTGTATACACACACATATACCTAAATATGTAAACAACAAAATGATTAATAAAATTAAAAAATATACAAAATAAATTTTTGCTTTGCTAAGCTCTGTACCAGCTGTTTAACAAACCACTGTGGACATAACATCCCTAATAAGAGCCGGGCATGGTGGCTCGTGCCTGTAAGCTTCAGCCTATGCAGCAGCTGGGGCTCGGGATCGCGGTTTGTTTGAGTCCTGCTCGTGGCAACACAGCAAGACCTAGTCCCAAAAAAACAGCTGGTTGTGATGGTATGCACCTGTAATCCCAGCTACCTGGGAAGCTGAGGCTGGGGATTGCTTGAGTCTCTGGTATCCCGGGCAATGTGAGCCTGTGGTTCCATGGGCAAAAATAGCGAAACCTAGTCTCAGCTTAACAATACCCACAGCCCTCGGACCAACTGTGAAACCTAGTCTCAAAAAACAAACAAACAAAAAGGCTGGGCATGGTGGCTCGTGCCCGTAAGCTTCAGCCTATGAAGCGGCCGGGGCTAGGGATCGCTGTTCAAGTCCTGCCCGGGACCTGGAGTTCCAAAAAAATACAGCTGCGTGTGGTGGTGTGCGCTTGTAATCCCAGCTACCTGGGAAGCTGAGGCTGGGGATTGCTAGAATCCATGGTACCCCAAGCAACATGAGCCTGCGTTCCACAGGCAAAAAATAGCGAGACCTAGTCTCAAAAAACCCAAAAAACAAAACAAAAAACAAGACAAAACAAAAAAGCATGCTTAATAAGTGAATGCTAACTCTCTGGGAAGATATCAAACATGGAAGGCCTCGATAAGACACAGGCTTCAGAGGATAAGGCCTGGAAGTTCTCCCTCTGAACTTCCTTTCTTACTCACACATGGTCCTAGTGTTTCCAACATGCACTTCCCTCTGATGTTTGGACAAGACAACCAGCAACGGTCCTTTCTAGCAATAAAGGACAAAATCACTACATAGGATGTCTGGTTCTTGTTCAGCATTGCTTTTGAAGAAGGATCTCAATCAAAAGGAGGAAATGTGAACATGAATAAAGGAAATCTATATTAAATTAGAGTCAGGAAGGCCTGAAGGACGAGTTCTTACACACCACCACTCATTGCCATTTGCAGACTTAAACAGCAGGGAGGCATACATTTTTCCAACAGGAAGCACTGCATTTTTAAATTTCACTTTCCCTAGCAGAGGAAGGTTTTTCTTCTCCCTGCCCAGCAGTAACTGAGTCAATTCTCCCTCTCTTCTCCAGTGAACTTTAATTCAGGACAGGCCCTCCCAACTCTCACCTTTTCTGTAGGAAAGCAAGTTCCTCTCCCTTAGTCTCCTGACTTGTCTATGATTTGTCACGGTTTATATGTCCCTGATGGTGATACTTCTGCTGTCCCTAAATAAACTCATTTTGCTGGAGAAATAACTGCCATTTTATTTTTAAGGCTGAAGTCTCAATATATACACACAAGCAAAGAACCTCCAATGGCTTTCCACTTCCATGATCCAGCAATTCTATTTCCTATACATACCTGAAAGTTTAAAAATGGAATCCAAAAGATATTTGCACACCTATGTTCACTGCAGTATTATTCACAGTAGCCGAGATGGAAGTCACCTAAATAAATAAATGATATATTATTCAATCTTAATAGTATTCAATCTCAAAAATGGGATGAAATTCTGATACATGCCATATGAACCTTAAATACATTATACCAAAATCAAAAAGGTTAGACACAAAAGGATACACATTGGATGATTGGATTTATATGAGGCACTTAGTCATATTTATAGACACAAAAGTATTACAGTACTTTCCAGGGGTTTGGGGGAAGGGAGAATGGGGAAGTATTATTTAATAATCAGAGTTTCAATTTGGGAAAATGAAAAGTTTTGGAGGTGGATAGTGGTGATGATTACACAACAAAGTATATCTGCTTTATGTCACTGGATTATACAACCAAAAAGTGTCAAATGGTAAATTTTTATGTGTATTTTACCACAATAAGAAGAATTCTAAAATAGAAAATAAAAGTAAATTCCTTTATAGAAGCCTTGTCTTGTCCTGTGGCGTGAAAGAAATTTCTTTAATAGAAACTCATTAAGAGGAAAGATCTTTGAAAGCAAGGTCTTCATTTTAGAGCAAACTATGTCAGAAAGCTGATTTTAGTATCCACCATGTTGACAAATGGCATACAATAAAATCAATCTGCTAATTGGCATACAAATGGCATACAATAAAATCAATCTCAGGTTAATAAAATCAATTCTATAAGGAGCCAAAGGAAGTTTAAAATCTTCTGATGATCTGATATCATCAAAAAATGAATTTAGATATGCTAGCAATGGCTAGATTGACTATCATTTGACAATTAAACATAGTCAGTTACCTAAACCAAGTTTTTGATAAATATGGTGAGAGAGCAGAGTTTGAGATTGCCCTCTGGCTAGTACTCTGTCTTGAGGCACTTTGTGCTCAATTAAAAGCACTACTATTAAGAAACAACTCCTGAGTTTTAAAAATGGACTAAACATTTCATCATAGGAGATAGATGAAAAGCTGAAGGGCACGTGACAAGTGTTTCACCATCATAAATAAATCAGTAGGCAAATGCAAACTAAAACTGCAAAGAGTACCACTTCAACCACTATAAATGAGATGGCTATAATAAAGAGAACTAGAGGTTTGGTGAGGTTGTAGAGAAACAGGAACCCTCAGACACTGCTGCTCAGAATGTGAACAGATGCAATGACCGTGGGAAACAATTTGACTAATTCTGAAAAGGTTTACTGTATGTCGGAGCAATTCCATTCAGGCATCTGCCTAAGAAAAATGAAAACTGTAGCCTCCCGATGACATGCTCACTAAGGTCAAAGCAACATAATGTTTCACTGTTCACAACTGGAAAGAACCCAAATGTCTTTGCACTGTGAATGGACAAAACATGGTATACTCATACAATGGGGATTTATGAAACAAAATATAAATGAATTTTTTTTTTTGAGACTAGGTCTCGCTATTTTTGCCCGTGGAACCGCAGGCTCTCGTTGCCTGGGGTACCCACAGACTCTAGCAATCCCCAGCCTCAGCTTCCCAGGTAGCTGGGATTACAGGTGCGCGCCACCACGCTCAGCTATATTTTTGGAACTAGGTTTCGCTACAGGCCCCAGGTGGGACTCGAACCGCGATCCCTTGCCCCAGCTGCTTCATAGGCTGAAGCAGGAAGCATCTCTTTACTTTCATAAACAGGTTCTGGTTTAATTCTCTTTTTATAGGAGGTGCCTCAATTCAGCTTTATGGAACATCTATAGTATGGAGTCAGTGAGTGGTGTTCTTCCAAAACTCTATGGCCTGAGACCCAAATCTAACTGACTCAGAGTACTGAGCTACTTTCTCAGTCAGAAATTATCATTCATAAGACAGGCCCTTGGAGAAGATATCCAGTGCACCCCCTCCATGGTTGAGGCTGCTGGAGAGGGTGGGGGGCAAGGGTGAGTTCTATACCACCAGGAACTCAGGGTCTCGGGGACTCCAGGTTCAGGGATCTCAGGCTGGGAAAGCCGGCCTCTGCCTCCATGTGGGCGGGGAGTGGATAAGCACCTCTGCCTGGGCTCAGGTAGGGGGGGGTCCCCCTCACTTTACTCCAACTTCAATTGACCTGCACAATGGATAAAGAATTCAGTGTCTCCAGCAGAGGCTATAATGCAGAGGAGAAGAAGTAATAATGGCGCCCTGGAGGTACCCACAGACTGGGCAGACAAGCACAGTGCTGGGAACCAACGAGACAGAAAAGAGACAAGAGCGACTGAGGTGACCTGTCAGATTCCTGCCCGCATCATCTCTGGCACCGGGGAATCAAACCCTGGATCCACAGCAATGGGCAACGTTAAAGAGGCTCCCTCCTTTGCCAATCAGTGGGGGAAGAAAGTCACCACGAGTAACTGTGAGCCCATGGCAGAACTGCTGACAAGAGAGAGGAGAGGAGACCAACAAACCAGCTGGGGAAGTCTGCCCCAGCAGCGACACCACTTTCGACTGGGAGTTACATTCCCAAAGTCAAAAGACTCAGCACCAGCAACAGGTGATCCCAGAGAAGCCACTACATCTGCCCTACAAGTTCCTGACGTGCTCGGCCTGACTATCTGCTTGAGCTAGTTCTGGAGATCCGAGCAGCCTCATCTGCTGCTCTCCAGGAGAGTCCACACCCAGGGAGGAAAGAAAAGGAGGACATAGTTTGAAAACAAAAAAGAAAATTCTTGTGGACCAAACACAGACCAACAGCTTGCAACGAGAAGTGTTGGAGTGACCAGAGGGGGGAAGGAGTGGTATGAGGGGTGTGTGGTGGGGAATAAGGGGTACAATACAACCATGCAAACATGACCAACGTTGTATGACAATTAGAAAATAAAATATTTTAAAAATTACTTAAAAAATTATCATTCAAACTCCACAATGAAACGTACATGGAATGTTTACTAATATACCTACATACTCCATTCCTTCGAGACCTAATTTCACAACCGAAGATTTTTAACTAAAATTTTATTTTGTATCATTTCTATAGTCCTGTCCTGAATTTTAGATCATAGATTCACCAGGCAGAAGGGGGTCATATCAATTTCCTGCAGTGGGCAAGTCAGATTATATAAATGAGTCAATCTGACTTGTAGAGAAGATTTTCCTTCTAAAAGGTAGCAGCAACTACCTAAAACCAGTGGACTACCCCACTGAAGTATGCACCCAGTGTTGCCAGCCCTTATAACTTTTCAAGACAAGTTTTTTCTTTTCACGGTATGAAAATTTCCTAATTTTTAAATGGATATTAGTGGCAACTAATTACACACACACAGTCTACCATGCAGACCAACTGACCATATTCAATGGCCCAATCTTAGTTTATGTTTGCCATACAGAATGTTTATACTCCAGTTATATATAGAACACTCTTCTTAGCATACACAAAAATTTTTAAAAAATTCTTTTTTGCAAAAGATAATCCTTCCAACATAGCTGTTACCAGCAACTATTTCCTTTCCCTACCTCCCCAACACCCCCAATCTATTTTCCTAGAACTTTCATTCTCATGGCTGAGATGGTTCAGGTGGCATACCCCTTAGATTCCAAAACCCCTTAGCCAGACCCAGAGAAGAAGGGGTGTGTGTCTGTGTGTGTGTGTGCTTTGATCAATTAAGACATTCCCTGAAGGCGTGTTTGAGCTTCCCTGTCTTGGTCCTGTCTACAGCATTCCAGTGATTGTATTCTAGCATCAAGTATTCAAAAAATATACTGCATTCTCACCATGCTGGAAGTTCAGCATCTGACTGTGGAACTTTGAAAATTCCAATAAATCAAAAATGTTTAATTCCCAGAACTTCAGAGTATCAGACATAAAATAAATAAACCTTAGAACTCATTGGTCCCACTCATTCTACCAGTAAAGAAACTGAAATTCAAAGGTCGAATGATTTGCTCAAGGTTAGACAGGGTGTCATTGGCAAACTGGGACAGAACGTAGGTCCTCTGACTCAATTTGAGATCTCCTTCTACATGGTCATGAAGGAGAAAAGAAAGGGAAATTTGAAGACAAGATGGCAGGGAGGGTTCTGTGTATCCCTCCCTTGCTTTTTAAGTCCACATTTGGCTTTTCAGAATCATTTCAAATCTCATACTACTCTCTTGACTTCCCAGGTAATTTTATCAACCCTAACTATAACCTACCAAAGGTTGATACTCTAGCAATTAAGAGTGGGGAGGGGGGGAGGAGAGGGGAAAAAGAGTAGTCCTAGCTGCCAGCTTATCAAAGTTGCAGCTCCTAATCAGTGTTGTGGTAATTTGCATTCCAGGTTTTTATTTTTTTTTATGGGACAATTTTGAGTGAATATGCCCCCTATCTTACCACATTTCAAAATTAATCCCCGGAGTGGGATCCTCGATGTCTGATGAGGCCTGAATTACTCTTAAATGTCTTCTCACATTCTTTGCATGCATACTCTCTTCTTCCAGTGTGAATTTTCAAGTGTTCTACAAGGATTGAGCTTCGACTAAAGGTTGCTCCACAATGATTACATTCATAGGGTTTCTCTCCAGTATGAACTCGGTGATGTTCGTTGAGAGATGAACTCTGGCTGAAGGATTTCCCACATTCTTTACATTTGTAAGGTTTTACACCAGTATGAATTCTCTGATGGCGACTAAGGAGTGAATGGGTGGGGAATGCCTTCTCACACTGGCTACATTTGTACGGTTTCTCCCCTGAATGAAGTCTCTGGTGATAAATTACAGATGTAAAATGGCTAAAAGCCATCCCACAATCATTACACAAATACGGTTTTTCTCCAGTGTGAATTCTCTGATGACGGGTTAGGCAAGAGTTCTGTCTGAAGGCTTTTCCACATTCACCACATTTGTAGGGTTTCTCTCCGGTGTGAATTCTCTGATGTTTGGAAAGGGATGAGCTATGACTGAAGGATTTTCCACAATTGTTACAGGTATAGGGTTTTTCTCCAGTATGAATTCGCTGATGTTGAATTAGAGATGAACTGTCACTGAAGGGTCTCCCACATTCTTTACATTTGTAGGGTTTTTCTCCCGTATGAACTCTCTGATGTTTAATGAGATGGGCACTCATGGTGAAAGCTTTTCCACAATCATCACATTTGAAAGTTCTGTGATGTGGTATGAGTGATGAACTGTCACTGAAAGCTTTTCTACATTCATTGCACATATACGGTTTCTCCCCAGTGTGAATTCTCTGGTGTTTGGTCCACGAGGCACTATAGCCAAAGGCTTTTCCGCATTTGCTACATTTACAAGTTTTTTCTCCAGTTTCAGTTCCCTCATCTCTGTTTGTTTCCTCTTGACACAAACTTTTAAGGCATTTTTCACATGTAGAGGTGTTTTTTCTCTTAGTAAGAGACAAGCTTTGAGTAAAAGCTACCCCACAGTTACTGCACTTCTGTGACTTATTTGCCAAATGAACTTTCTGATGTTTCTGATGTTCGGTAAGAGAAGAATGACTTAAGTTTTTCTTGCCTTCATTAGATTTCCGTGATTTTTCCCCAGCATGTTCTTTACAGTTCAGAATGAGATCTGAATGAAAACTGAAGGGTTTCTTGCATTCATTATACCTCCGAGATTTCTTCCGTAAGTAGACTCTCAGATGTTTAATTACATCTGAAGTTTGTTTGAAGTTATTTCCAAATGGGATCATTTCTGGGTCAAATCCCTCACCTTTATTGCCTCTTTTATGAATTTTCTTTTGTGTGATTGCTATTTGTGAACAGTCCTTATTACTAAAAAACTCCTCGAAACTGCCATGACGTTTCCAGGATTCTATCAGGCCACAATCATCACCCCTTAAGTATTTCTCTATTATTTTATCTAAAGTCAATTCTTCCATAAGAACATCTTGACTTCGAACAGATTCCTTCAATTCACCTCTAGGATCACACTCTAAAAGAAATAACAGAATATTTGCTGTTTGCAATATAGGAAGCTTGTTTGGGACTGAAATCGGAATAGACAGTAATGAGTATAAGGAATATGACTGGAAAGTTCTCAATTAGAGTCTTACAAAACAGGAGAGGAAAAGGTGATTTAGGGAGACTGCAAATAGAGGGGTAGGAAAGATGTGAGGATGATCAAAGTTTGTGCTTTATAGTTAGAAATGAAAGTTCTCATCCTCATTTCAAGTTTCTGCAATAGGTGCAAACTGTATTCTCCACTTATGCAATCTACTTTCTTGCCAAACAGGAATAATGATAGTGCAAATGTTTATACTTTCAGAAGCCAGGTCATTCTCATGTCATATTATGTACTTTGCTTACATTTTCTATCATTTTTGTAACTATATGAAATATATCCTGTTATTATTCCTGTTCTGTGGAAGTGAGGCACATAGAATGTAAGCAACTTACACCAGATTACTGTCTCCACTACAATACAGCATTTTCAATTCTATTTTTTAATCTTAAATGTGTACCTACAATATTAACTATTACAACTTTCAGTATTATAAACATATACATTTGTAGGAGTTGCGTTCATCTCCACTAAGCTTTTTCCAAAACCATATGCTCATTGTTTATGGTCTTTTCAGAACTTTGAATTAATTTATTAGCCATTATTATCATTCACCCTGACTTTGAATCATGATGTCATATTGTTATTTTCATAATAGAACTTTTTTAATAGGTAATTATAAAATAAAACCTGATTAAACAGCAGTTGACCTCTACTAAACTTTTGCATCTGCATTTTCTCCTAGAAAAGTTTTTATAGATTTCAGAACAGAAAAACAAACAAAAAAAAGTGTACTGTGCAGTATTACTTCCTTCATAAGCAATTCTTTCGCATTTCATTAGTAATTTTCATAAAAATTATTTGAACTACATATAGTCTACCCTACATTTATTATGGCTTACTTAATTGTCCCCTTATTGAATAGTTATCAGAAGATTAATTGTTCTCAGAAAACAGTCATAAAAGAATTAGAAAAATTCTAATTTTTCTAAGAGTAGGAAAATTATACCACTACATGATGATGAGCAAAAGTTACTGAGTACTCATCATTGGTCAAACGATCTTTCCTTAAATCTTTGCCCAAAAAAATCCATAATATATTGACCATGGACTCTGAACTTTTCTTGTTCATAATTATTTAGATATTTTTAAAAGTTTTTAGTCAATTCTAAATTAGACAGTTTTCTGCTCAAGTTCTTTACCCATTTTCTAATGACTCAGTGTGCCTCTCAAATGTTTTTTTTTTTTTTGAAACTAGGTCTCGCTATTTGCCCATGGAACCGCAGGCTCACATTGCCCAGGGTAGTACGGACTCAAGCAATCCCCAGCCTCAGCTTCCCAGGTAGCTGGGATTACAAGCGCACACCACCATGCCCAGCTATTTTTTGGGAGTAGGTCTTGCTGTGTTACCCTGAGCGGGACTCGAACCGCGATCCCTAGCCCCAGTCGCTTCATAGGTTGAAGTTTACAGGCATGATTCATGCCCGGCTTCAAATGTTTTTTATAAATTATGGCAATTGGCAGCTTTGTCAAAAATCTTCTCAGATCTGTTGTAAACTACTTTTAAAACAAGTTGTACACCTAAATGATGCTTCTATTACATAAGCATCTTTGGGGGAGGTATATAATGGTGGCTGAAATACTAAAAATATTTTTAGAATTAATTTTTTAAATTACTCTCCCATAATAAAACAATTGCTTTAAAACAAACCCATTATTTGCTTAATTATATTGAAAACAGTCAACAGATTCATCAGTAAAGATGAATTAGGTATAAGAAATTGTCTTTTCTTGAAAATAAACCTAGGTAATGACATGTAATTACTTTTATTTTTAAAATGTAAATGTAAAACATTTATTACTAAACTTTAAGATAAGGAAAGCATAAAAGGTTATGCATGGTGGTGCATGTCTGTAAGTGCCAGCCTAGGGAGCCGCGGTGGAGACCAGGGATTGCGGTTCAAATCCCACTTGGGGCAACGTAGCGAAACCTAGTTCCAAAAAAAATAGCTGGGCATGGTGGCACGCGCCTGTAATCCTAGCTACCTGGGAAGCCAAGACTGGGGATTGCTTGAGTCTATGGTACTCCAGGCAACGTGAGCCTGTGGTTCCACAGGCAAAAATAGTGAGACCTCGTCTCAAAAAGAAAAGATAATCACTCAAAGGTAAGCACTGTTCACATGGTCTTCGGATATTAAAAATCTATGTATATCTATGAATTTGTATGTACAAATGTGTATGTACACATACACATTTTTCTTTTTAACAAAAATGGGATTATATTATGTACACTGTCTATTGGATACATCCCTATTTGTTCTGTAAGATTCAATGTAAATGCCAGTTAAGCTTTTGCTCCTGTACTTTCCTACTGTTCATGATAGATGCCATTATTACAGCCTGTGTCACATTACTAACTCTATTTTGTCTCTATGGCATTTGTAAAAATGTTCATCTCAGACCTCTCCTCTGAGCTTTGCTATCAGCCCCTGTGGCTGCTCTGTGATTTCATTACAGCATTCACACTGAAGTCATGTCACAGTAGACTGCTCTCAGTCAGTGAGAAGAGCCGCCATACTTAGACCCACTGTTGTGAGCCCTAGGTGTCCTCTGACAGATGGGACCAACTCTGACTCAAGGGCTCTTTGAAGGCCTTGCCAAAACCTTCTCAGTCTAAGACTCCTCCTCCCCATGCTTTCTTCCTTGTGTTTCTCAAGCACAAGTGATCGATCTGCACCCTAAAGTCTTTGGCAAGGCTGATGATGTCTTAACATTTACTCGAGAATCCAAACTCAGAGTCAGCCCATTAACACAAACACTCCATGAAGGCAAGGGAGTAGTATTCCATCACCTCTGTGCTTTAGCATCTACTCTACCCAACAAGTCAGAAGTTCTTCTCAAAGGACTTGGTAAGCAACTTTTAGTATCTTTGCATACGTTTCACCAACTCACCTACTCTGGAACCTTCTGAAACTTCTTTTTCCAACAGCCACGGTAGTTCAACCCACTTTAGCTGGGAAATCAAATCTAATCTGGAAACTGGAAAGCCTGCTCATAGGGAAAAGAGTAGAAAGTGGCAGTTGATATGTACAGCAAAGACATCCCAATAGCCATATCCAGCCTCTAGTTCTTCAGGGAAAAGGTGCTGTCAAGTACAGACATCAATACTGGAATTTGAGGAGGAATGTGGAGTAAGATACAGCCTTGATGACAGCAAAATGATACGCAACATTTCATGTTTAAATAAGTACTCTTTTTTTTTTGCAGGAAATACTGCAAAAAATACATTTTCAGGACCCATTTTTAGAACTAGTCACTTTACCCCTGTATTTCCAGCCCAAAACAGCTGATGCACTCCACACAGCACTTATCTTTCAGTAACAGACAAAAAGAAACCCAGCTTAGATGTTAGATCATGAAGAAAAGAGGTCTTTACCCACAAATTCTAGGTTCCTAAAATTCTCCAATAACACTTCCTTATAAAGCTCCTTTTGAAAAGGCTCCAGCTTCTTCCACTCTCCACTGGAAAAGTTCACAGCCACATCCTTAAATGTCACGGACCCCTAGAAGACCAAACATAGTCTTTTTGCACCGGGTTATTCCCAAATAGATTCCACAGATTCAGAGAAATGCTTTGGACATAAATGTTTTAATATTAATCAAGTATTTAAGAATTCCAAAGCAAGTTCCACAGAAGTACTATACGGCTATTATGAAAAAGACAGACGCGGGGTAGGACACAATCCCCACTTATTCTATTTAGTCACTGGTGTGGAATCTTGTACAGGGATTCTCTGGGATGTCTAACATTGTTCAAATTCATCTTTACACATTGATTGGAATGAAAGAAAAATGTTAAAAGGATACAATTTACAATCCAAAACCCCAACTCTGTAGAACTAATGCAAGTTCACTACAGGGAGTGATTGAATACATTACAGTAATATCAGCGATGACACTGCACATTTTAATTCCCCATTGGTTATCCGTAGCAATTATTTCAGTCCCAATTAAACAAGAATCTGTATTCAATACTTACTCTTGCAATTACTCTAGAAGCACACTGACTCATTAAAATGCACTTTCTATAGCATCTTCTGAAGGCATTTGAGAGGCACCTAGCACAGTGGCTAAGACACCTGTCTTAGTTTCTGTTGGGCAGTGTAACAAACTACCCTAACAGTGTTAAAACAACAGAGATATACTTGCTCACAATTCTGTAGCCAGAAATTTGAAATCAAGGTGTTAAGAGTACTGCATTCCCTTTAGAGGTTCCAGGGAAGAAGCTGTTCCTTGCCATTTCCAGTTCTGGTGGTTGCTAGCAATCTTTGCCATTCCTTGGTTTGTGGAGTTACCATCAACTTCTTCCTTTGTCCTCACAATGCCTTCTTCTGTTTGTGCATTCATCTCCTTCTGCTCTCTCTTAACAGGATACTTAATGCCCACCCATATAATCAAGAGAAATTGCCTCATTTCCACCTCCTTAAGCACATGTGCCAAAGATCTTTTCTTCCAAATACATGTATAGGTTGCAGGGATTTGAAGTGAATATACTTTCTAGAGCATTATCAGCCTACTGCAGCACCATTATCCACTAGTTTGAAGAAGAATTGCCTTTTTTACTTGTATACAGTAAATTGATTGAATTGTAACTAGATGCTGTTCTCAACTATTATGAGTTCCAATATTTGCTTAGTTGATTCTCTGAGGTTCTCCAAAGACTATATAATGTACAAGTAACACACATTTACCTCTCCCATAACAATATTGATATAATCTCTTTCTTATTTTACCACAACATTCAAAAAATAACAACAGCAGTAAGCTAAGACTCGTTTGGGTTTTTAGTGGCTTTGTGAGGACTTTTGTTTTTCAGCACCAACCAGTTGGAATATTTTAAATCATGCTGTGGAAAGATAATTCCACTTCTACAGAACTAACTTTATCAGGAATTTTAGTAAGTTTTGTTTGTTTTTATTAGAGACAGACTTGTGACAAATTTTGGTAAAAAATAAAATAGCAGGTGAAGAATGAATAGTAAGACTATGAAGAATGAACAGAATAGAAAGGATGACTTCATAATTTCAGTATCTTTACACCACTCAACAAGAACTCAGTAAGTATACTCTTAAGAATAAATACCCAAGGGTCTACCCAACTAGCTCAACTGGTAGGAAATGAGACTCTTAATCCGAGGGCCTTGGGTTTGAGCCCC
The DNA here is from genome assembly GCA_004024945.1 of Uropsilus gracilis. Lineage (NCBI taxonomy): Eukaryota > Metazoa > Chordata > Mammalia > Eulipotyphla > Talpidae > Uropsilus > Uropsilus gracilis. The sequence continues at coordinate 89,503 of PVHY01004283.1, forward strand.
CCCTTAAGGGCTAAAGAAAATCTTGAGAGAGGAAACTTACCCAAGACTCAGTATTTGGAAGGACAGAAATCATCTTATCTTCTTCAGGGTTCTCCTCTTGGGAAATAACAGATTGTTGATAAACTGGATCTAGGAAGGGTGAAAAAAAGTACAGTCTTTCAAAGTTCTTTTACCTGTCTCACATCTGAAGAAAAAGGTCAGAAGAAACAAGTGTTCCCACTCTTTAAAATCGAACCATCATAGATAAGCTTCCTATTAAAACCCAAAGTTTTTTCCCCTACCCCATCAAATATTCTTTCAATACCTAAGCACATAGAAGATAATTTAATTCCTCCAATACCACTCATTTTAATGTATTTAATTTACAAAATTATTTTTAAAAATATATTTTTAAACATTTTTTTAAACGTGTTAACTTGTTCTCATCAGTTTGAGCATAGTTGCTCACAGTGCATTGCATAAGCCACTTCATGAATGAAAGCACCAAGTTCATCTCAAAACTGACTCCATGTCTGGGGTCACCAGCAAATTCCCTAAAGATAGAAATCAAAAATTGGAACATTAGAATTGACTATATTAAATATCCTGAGATACCAACAGCTCTTGCTCTAATAAGTCATTTTTATGATTATACTGTTAAGAATTTTAGGCAGCTGATGAGATAAGCCAAAGAAGCTAATAATCAGATAAGTAATCAAAGAGAAAAGAAGGATTAAGGAAACTGTTCTACCTTAAAGAATGCAAGAGCACTCCACTCATGAACTTTTTTTTACCACAGAGGCCTGCACAGAGGTCTTCTTAGTTTTAGAAAGAGTGTTACAGGGACAAGTATTTGTAGCATCACTAGAGGAATTTAAACAAAAGCTGAGCCACATGGCCTCAAATGGTTACCTATGTTAGTCTTTTCATCAATATTTTATAATGATGTAATTGTGACAATCCAGTTTCTATTTTATAGTGATACATAATTTATAATAATGTAATTAGGAAAAATGCAACTGTTCTTCCCCTAAGGCTGTTGAACTGCAATATCCAATATGACAGCTGCTTGCCATATACAGTTGAATTTAAATTTAATTAAAAAGTCAATTGTTTTCATGAGTGATCTCTCATGTGGTTATTTTTATTATTTATTTATTTGTTTGTTTGTTTTGAGACTAGGTCTCACTATTTTTGCCCCGCAGGCAAAAAATATTTAGAACTGCAGGCTCATGTTGCCCAGGGTACCACAGACTCAAGCAAACCCTAGTCTCAGTTTCCCAGGTAGCTGGGGTTACAGGTGTGTGCCACGACACCCAGCTATTTTTTGGGACTAGGTCTCACTGTGTTGCCCTGAGTGGGACTCGAAGCGTGATCCCTAGGCCCAGCTGCTTCACAGGCTGAAGCTTATAGGCACAAGCCACCATGCCCGGCCTGATCTCTCATGTGCTTAATCTGAAGTACAGAACAGGGCACAGAAGACATTTCCATCACTTCAGGTAGCAGACAGAGCCATCCGGTCACATGCTGTCTGGATGCAACGGGGGCTAGACGTTGAGGCCTGGGCTGGACCACAAGCTTATGCCTCCAAACACTAACAGACTTCTTTCTTTCCTGTGTTCTAAGAACACCTCTGGCCCAACGGTGAAGGGAATTTAACATCACCTGAGCATCCATCATGTCTTATGCCTTCTGTTACTTAATCCTTAAAATGGAATTCAGAAAAGATGAAATCCTCTTTATACAGATTTTTGAAAAATGAAAGTTCTGAGTGGTTCTATAGCTTGCTCAGGATCACACTGTAAAAGGCAAGACCATTCAAACCTGGTGCATTTTTGGGTCAGATCACTTTCACACCTCAGGATCTGGCTCAAGTCCTCCCTCCACCTATATATCTCACCTTGTTTTTCTTCAAGCATTTGTGTTAAATCCTCTACTAGGGTCACCACTTCCTCACTACTCTCAGGATGTTGTGACTTTACCCAAATCCTGACCTCCCCGGGCAAAATTGTCAGGAATTGCTCAAAGACCAAAAGCTCTAAAATCTGTTCTTTTGTATGGATGTCTGGTCTCAGCCATTGAATGCAGAGCTCCCATAGCTGGGTCAGAGTTTTCCTGGGTCCAGATACTTCTGAGTAAGAAAACCTCCTGAACCTCTGCCTGAAAGACTCTGGGTCAACAGGATCTCCTCTTAAGACAGCTTCTTCACCCCCAGAAGCATCCATTTTTTGGGCCGGTTTTTGTTCACTTAAGGTCAGAGTCTCAGGGTCTGGGGAAAGGGTGGTCATCTTTCTCCAGGGCACCACAGCTTGCATGAGTGTCACCAGCAGGATTCCAGTCCCCTTTAGCCTCTTCTTGAATATCAGCACACTCTACCAGCAGGCACAACAGACAGCAAAAGGGTCGAGGGTTCCAAGGACTCAGTTTGTGGTTTATGGTCTTGAAGAAACTGTCAAGGAGGTTAAGTGACACAAATGGTTAGCCCAAAAAATACTATCCATGGTTTGGTTCAAATATACATAAACATACACATAACTTGCAGAAGCCTGGAACAGCCCTACCTAACTACACCTTTGTAGTAGTCAAAAAATTTCTTTGCAGGTTAAAAAAAAAAGTCAAGCTGTTACGTATGTTATTTTCCCAGCAAACCTGACTTCTTTCCCTGTCACCTCTTGTGTGAAGCTCTCTGATTCCCAAGTCCAATTCTGCACACTCTTTCATCCTCAACGACTCACAAGCTGAGATCCAGACACTATGGGGCTAGATGTGGACAGGTCAGAAAGGGTTCCCACTCTCACAGAACACAAAGTTACAAGGGCAATTGAAGATACACGCCAAGGAAATTGTTCGCTCGAAATAAATATCCTTCATAAGCAAAACAAGAGGGCCCTATCACAAACCTATTCAACAACTCCTGCCCCCTCTCTGCATGGCCACACATCTCACCAGTAGCTAAATTCAGCAGTCAGATCTCATATTTGACCCTTACATTTCCTGCATAATCAATAACAAGTTTGGTGGCTTTATTTCCAAAGAACCTCCCCATTCTATTCGATTGCAAAAACTTAAGTACAGCTTTTTTCAATTCAGGCTCATATTGTAGCCTAATAACTGCCTCTAATATGAATATATGGTCCTACCACTCCCCTATCAAAATCCCAATCAAAGGTCATGCATGGGGCCGGGCATGGTGGCGCATGCCTGTAAGCGGCAACCTAGGAAGCCGCGTGGTGGGGACCAGGGAGTGAGGTTCGCGTCCCACTCAGGGCAACGTAGCGAGACCTAGTCCCCCAAAAAATAGCTGGGCGTGGTTGTGCATGCCTGTAACCCCTGCGACCTGGGAAGCTGAGACTGGGGATTGATTGAGTCCGTGGTACCCCGGGCAACATGAGCCTGCGGTTCCATGGGCAAAAATAGCGAGACCTAGTCTCAAAAAAACAAGCAAACAAAAAAAACAAAACACAGGTCATGCATGATAATGGACAGACCCTATCTTGATGACATCACTTCTTAATTTCCAGCTGCCACTAACAGACACTGCAGCCATAAAGATGCTATCTCCCCATTCTCAGACTGCTTTATACATTTACTCATTTCCCCCCCAAACCTGACTCCTTTCCCTGTTGCCTCTTGTGTGAAGCACTCTGATCCCCAAGTGCAATTCTGCACATTCTTTCATTCTCAGTAACTCGGAAGCTGGGATCCAGGCACTATGGAGGTAGATGTGGACAGGTAGGAAAGGGTTCCCACTCTCACAGAACACCAGGAAAACGCTACAAGTGACAAGACACTCTCCTATTGCAATTAATTAATAATTACTCGGCTAGAGCACAGAGCTGTGTGAAGTCATTTATTCTTCTGCTATATGTTAAGTGCCTACAGCGTACCTAGCGCCCTGCTAGCACCTGGGACTCCGCAGTGACTACAACATTCATCTGGATCCCCAGGGAGATTACAAATGAAGCTCTGTGAAAACGTGACGCAGGTAGAAAAAAGTTCTCGAAATGGAGGTGGGGGTGAGAGTTGCCCACGGGGGACACTAGGCAATGTCTTAAGACATTCTTGGTTATCATGGCTAGGGAGGAGAGATGCTACCGGTACCCAGTGGGCAGTCAGTGATGCCGCTAAACACCCTGCAATATAGCGGACAGTTCCCCTTGGCCCCATGGGCATCTAAGGAGTTTTACCGCTAAAAAAGTCAAGGGACGTAAGTTGCTAGACTCGGGGCACAGGATGGGTATCGAGGATGATGGGAGTAAAGCTCCATCACGGAGGATCGCGCCCATCTCCCAAGGAAACTGCAGGAAAGGGAATGCACAGCAAGATAGGTCGGCTGCGCTCAGTCCCCAACCGCCCCAGCGGCGCCCTCGGAACTGGCGACGCGGCCCCCAAACTAGGAACCCGGGACAACCAATACCTGCGTCAGAACCTGCAGCCAGCCAGGACCACCGCAACGAGCTTCTAGAAACTGGTCCTGCAAGAGCTGCGCGCGCAAGCCGGTGGGCCCCCACCGCGTCTGCGCAAGGGCGCGGGACTACGATTCCCGGGATGCGCTCCTCGCGTTTTGCGAAAAGTCCTGTGTTTTCCATAGGCTCCCACCCCAGCCCTTTGCGCATGGTTATAGGGAAGCGGTTGGTGGGCTTGACCGCAGAATTATTGCTGCGCCAGAACGCTGGAGGCCTAGAACCGTCTCTGATTTTGAGATCTATGACGCATGTCTCCTTGGTAACCTCAAACCATCCCTCCCCCCCACCCCTTCTCTCCTTACTTTCCCTGAAAGCCAGGCTGGAAAAACCCACCACGTATTAGCGATGCTTTTAATACAAACCATAATCAATACCACAATTTGAATTAAACAAATATTAATTTAATGATTTCCATGGTTCAAACCACCATCATGCTTCCAACTGGATTATAACAAGAGCGTCTCGATTTCACTAATCTTCACACTGCAGCATGGGAAATGCTGCAAAATATACAGCAAGCAGATTATGCCCCTCCTCTGCCTTAAAACCCTACAAAGACAGCTTTTCACTTAGAGCAAACAGGCAAATCTTTACAGTGGCCTTAAGGGGTCTGCCAGAATCTAACGTTAACCTCTCTGACCTCTTGCCCACGTCTTGCCTCTGTCTTGACTGACTTCTTCCTTTCTTCTGCTTCTCGCTCTAACCTGCCTGGCTTTTCTGGCTGTCGTGTTCCTCTTAAGGGAGCCTAAAGTTTGACTCTACTACCCCTTCATGTTTTCTCAGTGAAGTTCTCCCATCACTCTGTTTAAATTGGAACCCCATCCACCCACAGTCCTATTTTCCTTTCTAACATACCATATAAGTTTATTTGTTTACAACGTGTCTTTCTTCTTCGCTAGGATATCTATACCACCAGGATAAGGAGTTCCATGTGGTTTGTTCCATGAAGATGCAATCTCCATACCCTAGAACAGAACCTGGCATATGGTAAGTATTCAGTATGTATTTATTTATTATGTGAATGGATGGATGCTTGCATAGATTACTAGGGGCATAGCACAAAAGGCTGCAGGACTTCAGAAGGGTTGATTGGAGGATACAGATAAAGCTTAAAAGTGGTGGAATTGGGAATGAAAGGCGTTCAAGGCTGAAGTTGCAGAATAAGTGAAGGGCCTGAAAGCTGAAAAAAGAGCAAGCTCAAGCTGAGTGAACCACGGGGTAGACAAGTGAAGGAAACAGGACTACCCTGGGCCAAGAGAATTCTAGCCTTGTCCTGGGTCTGAAGGGTCTGAATAGGTAGTCCTCTTCTCCACCACCTTCCTTTGGCTGACTGAAGATGGAGAGGACATTAAGAAGCTGGGGAAAGTAGAGGAAAGTCAAATTAAACTGGCTTTTTTTTTTTTTGAGACGAGGTCTCGCTACTTTTGCTTGTGGAACCGCAGGCTTATGTTGCCCAGGGTACCACAGACTCAAGCGATCTCCAGCGTCAGCTTCCCAAGTAGCTGGGATTACAGGCATGCACCACCATGCCCAGCTATTTTTTTGGAACTAGGTCTCACTACGTTACCCCAAGTGGGACTTGGGGACTTGAAACGCGATCCCTGGTCCCTGCCGTTGCTTCCTGGGCTGCTGCTTACAGGAACGCACCACCATGCCCAGCGCAAAACTGCCTTATTAATTTAACTGAGGAAGAAAGAAACTTTAATTAGTGGATCACTATCTTTATGTGCCTTAGAATCCCATAGTGTTCTAGTTTTTTTGTTTGTTTTTTGAGACTAGGTCTCGCTATGTTGCCTGGGGTAGCCTCGAACCCGTGGGCTCATGCAATTCCTATCCTTGGCCTCCTGAGGCTGGGATTAAAGGCACGCACCACCACACCTGGCAGTTGTTCTTTTTTTGAATGTAGATTTTGGTACCCACCTTCCTCACAATATGTTGTAGGTGATCTTGAAATAACACTTTGGGAAACACTGTGCTGTTGAAATACTCTATAATTTCATGGCCTCCTACATATGACAAAATTACCTGGAAATAAGAACCCCTTCTTGGAACTGGTGGTCAAACTAACTTGTGATTAAAAGGAGCCATTGTAGTTAAGACTGGTGAATTAGCCGGGCATGGTGACTCGTGCCTGTAAGCTTCAGCCTATGAAGTGGCC